>PVHP010005102.1:0-67453 GCA_004024765.1 Zapus hudsonius
TCCCTGTCCTCCTGCCTGCTTCCCTGTCCCCTCCCTGCCCTCCTGCTCCCTCCCTGCCCCCCCATGACCACCCACCCTCCCGCCTGCCTGGCTGGCTGGCTGGTTGCTGGTGCTTGTCCTGCATCTCTTCATCAGCATTGGAATAGTTTCCTCAGCCTTCCAGCCTGGACTAAAGACCAGCGGCTCCCCAAGAAGTCTTCAGGCCTTCAGTGCTGGAGTGGAACTGCTGAGGCATCCAGCCACGTGGACTGAGCAATTTATTGGTTCCTTGACTCTCAGGCTTGCAGACTGCTATTGTGGGACTGCTGTGAGCTAATTCAATCCCCCCCCCCCTTTTTTTTAACTTCAATTCATTCTGTTGGTTCTTTTCCTCTAGAGAACCCTAATACATCATTTAAGAGAAAACTGAAGGTTTTAAAAGAGGAGTTAGAATACATTTACAGAGAAGTTAGGATGGAGCTACAGGTGTGGGGCATCTGTGGGAAAACAGGCTTCCAAGGAAAGATCAGAAGGAGTTGCAAACTGGTGGAAAGCTTCAAGGGAAGATAAGAGGGGCTGCAAACCCATGGAAGGTGAAATCTAGGGGACAATCTGAG
Organism: Zapus hudsonius; assembly: GCA_004024765.1. NCBI lineage: Eukaryota > Metazoa > Chordata > Mammalia > Rodentia > Dipodidae > Zapus > Zapus hudsonius. Next base: position 597 of record PVHP010005102.1, read on the forward strand.
AGATTTAAAAGAAGGAACACACTTGGCATTGGCCGTATGCTTTCCCATGGAGGGAGGCTTGGGAAGAGAGTGCCCACGTGGCAGATCCAGAGTGGGAATTGCACATGGTGGGAATTAGAGACCATAAGGCAGAGAGTGAGGAGATTAGGATTGAGAGACAGGGTTGTTTCCTTCCCTACTGAAGTCCAGGCCACACCAAACAAGGGCAAGAAGGTCTCAGGAAGTAGAGGAGCCAGAATAAAAAGGCCACATGCCAGCTTGCCACCTTTATATTGTTTAATCCGGTGGTGGTGGGGATCTGACTTGTTACTGAATCTGAATGGATCAGAGTCCACCCATATTTGGGGCTGGGGTTGTAGCATGTCAGACTGTGGACAGCAGGGGACATTGTAGGTCAGTGTCAGTTAGACATGAGATCTAGTCCAAGTTTAAGAGTTTTCATTCTTGGCCAGGATGAGATGCCAGGTGTTTGGCATCTTCTGTTTCCTTCTGGGCCTCAAACCCTGGCTGAAACCTGCCTAGCTTTCTCCTATTCTGTCTCAATGGTTAGGAAATGGAGGCTCCAAACAGTAAGAAGTTATAGTCAGGTAAGTGGGCAGGCTCAGCAGTGAGGGTGTACGAGTGGCTGCAGACTTCTGGAGAGCCTGCCACCTTCTTATCATGTGAGGCATGGTCTCGTGGGGTTTAACTGTGTGTGTGTGTGTGTGTGTGTGTGTACCACTTTTTGCATGTTTTCACCTCAGTGCTGGGGGGATTGAACTCAGGCCAGCAGGCTTTGGAAGTAAGCACCTTTAAACCTCAGAGCCATCTCCCCAACCTCTCGCTTGGATTGGATTAGCTCTTGACAGGGGACTATCGTCTAGTTTTGGGTGATTTAGAATGTCAAGTGTCCAGTGAGCACCAGGGGTAAAATTCAAATCCTATTCTCTTTTCTAGGAGGAAGTAACAAACCTCAACTAAAGCCCTGATGCTTCCTATTGAAAATCCTGGGAAGGAGAAATGGTGATGGTTCCCACCCAGGAAGCAAAGTCTCATAAAAGACCCACCCTTGCTAATGTCTACCCACCTACAATATGGCTCAAATCCAAGTATGTATACCAGGTTCCAGTCTCTGAGGAGGCTGGGCAGCTGGACAATATCCGTACCCCCCCCCACACACACACACCCTAAGTACAACCCAAGCAGATGGAGCTGAGCAATGGAAGACAGGGAGGAAGGAGAAGTTCAGTGAGCACCCTGAGCTAAGGTTGCTTCAAGGAGACAGATGTGCACTGGCTGTCACAGCACATGTGTGGCGGGTATATGGGACTGAGGACAGAAAGCAGTCTGTAGCACTGGGGACACCAAAGAAACCAGGAGAGGAACAAAGTGGGGGCTCACTGAAGAAGCAAACTGAGGATGTTGTAATTCAAATATCAAGACAGTTTTCTAGAGAGCTGGTAAATAAAACTGAAAAGGGTTTTTCTATGGTGATCTTTTATGGGGCCCACAAGACACCCTGAGTCTTCATAGTGAATTCCAGGACACCCTGGACTAGAGTTAGACCCTACACCTTGAAAAACAATAAAGTAAATAAAAAATAAAAACATGTGAGAGGGAAGAGCCACTTCCTCCTGACCACTGGTTCTGGGAGGAGCCTGTCAATCAGCTGGTCAACCAGCCCTTCCCTAGAGAAGTTATCCCACTCCCCCCCCCCAGAACCCTCAGTGACCTGCCCTCTGACCTTCACTGCTGAGTCTGCCCCTGACACAGAGGCATCTCACCTTTCTCCTTTGCCTCACACCTTGTGATCCATGTGCCTTTCTCTCGTGGTTACAAGACCAAGGACCAACAGGATGAGGGTCTGCAACGTCACGACCATGCTATCTGAAGATCCAGAGAAAGACTTGTTAGTACCTCTTACTAGCTTCTGGTGGTTGCTGGAAGCTCCTGGAATTAGCTTGTGCCAAACACCACCCACCCTAGTGTCTGTGAATGTAATTCCCTTGTATCAACTGCCACGTATCTCAGGGTCTGGGCTGATTCAAATTAGGCGTCCTCCATAAACTATGTTCTGAAGCTTTGGTACCCAGCTGTTATCAGCTTGGGAACTGGAGCCTTACTGGAGGTGTGTTGTTAGAGGCAGGCATTATAGCCAGTTCCCCCTTGCCAGGGCTTTCTTTACCCTCCTGCCACTGTTTACTACCTGCTGTGGCAGAGGTGATGTCCAGCCTCTGCTCATGCCACTGTCTTCCCTGCCATCATGGAGTCTCTCTTCAACTTTGTAAGCTAATAAACCCTTTCCCTCCATGAGCTGCTTTTTTGGTTGGATGCTTTGAGCCAGCAATGAGAAGGTAACTACAATAGTCTTTGCTGTTACTTCTGTGTAGAATATACCCCCATCCAAACCTGTTCATAGCAGCCAGCATTCTCCCTCACCATTCCCAGACTAAAAGCTCCACGTGGCACAGGCCACATCATTGCTGCCTTCCATATGCACCAGACCATGTTGGCCAGATGATGAGGGGGAATTACCTAAGCCTATGGACAGGATGCAGAAGGGGAGAAGCCTTAGGCTCTCCTAAGGTGTCCAGCCACTGCAAATGAAAATCATTTCACACTAACAGTAACCCCAGGCTCTAGTAATTTCTACCTTGTGATCTTGTATATATCTAAGGGTTTCCTAACTTAATTCCTTAGTCCTTTAACATGCTTCTTGAACACAGAATTTTCTCAGCCATCTCCATACTCGTTTTCACTCAGTTACAACCCACATGCAACAGGAATTTTCCATTCTCATTTTTACTTTTGACTTTACTCAACTAAGAATTTTCCTTGGAACATAAAATGAAGAGCCAAATAACATTCTGCTACTAAACAGCTCAAAAAACTTCAACTTCTCACTTTGAGGCTATACCCATTGCAAATCGGACAGTTATATATTTCACAAGTATCTTCAGCTATGAATTGGCCATGAGGCCCTTAACCACTGATGTTTATGTCATGTTAAGCATCTTAAGAAACTTAAATATCAAGTGTTTATCACACATTATTTTACTAGTAAACATGTTTTATTCTGAAGCCAGAAAAAAAAATATGCAATGGGAGTTTGAACTTATCTTACAGGGTTCTACAAAGAGACTGTATAGATGAGGCCCACGGCTCCGAGTACTACTGGAATTCAGGTTCTGCAGTTTATGGAAGTCACCTCTTCTAGGAAAGAAACATACCTATGTAAAAAGGTCACCTGAAGATGAAAGCAAATGACATGTGGAAATACTTGTCACAGTTTATATGCAAAGGATAAAAAACACAAGTTATAGCATTGTAGCATATATAGGTTAAAAAATAAAATGCAACCCACAGGGTTTATATGAAACACTGATAATTATATGAAACCAAATTTTCATAGCATATCAGGCTAAGCCACAGAATCGATCTGCATCTAGAGTGACGATCAGAGAACAGCGTGGGCATCTACCTGTGGAGGTTTCAGACTCGCTGAAAGCTGCCCAGCATTACTCACTGTTTCCTATGATAAAGCATGAAACCCTCTTCTTTCTTCCTCTTTCCTGGCAGCTGACCTGCTCTGCCCACAAGTGCTGGGTTCTACATAGTAGGCCAGCCACGTGCCCACTCCGGGCTAGCTAGAGCCTGCAGCTCTTGCCAGATTCCCCTCAGGAAAGGAAGTGTGCCCAGCAGAGTCCACTCAACTCCTGCACGGCAGAACTGGCCTCTTCTTCCTCAGACTCGTCAGTGAATGGGGAGAAGATATGAAGAAACCTTGACCTCACTAAAAGTATTTTCCCATTTTTCAATAGAATACATTTTTCTTAACAAGTATCAGGTTAAGACTTAATATTTATAAATATTTTAAAAGGAACCAATTTGGAAAATTTATCAACAAGTAATCAAAAAAGGGTCTTTTTTTGGACAGTGAATATACAATACTATAAGATTTGCCGTGATTTGCTTGCTAGGCAGAAAGGTAGAATAAGAAATACAGCAGATAAGTCATTATAAGTCCAGTAGATTTTTTTTTAAAAAAACATGAATTAGAAAAGCAATCAAATTGATAATTCAATTTTATATAATTGTTAATTAACAAACCAATTGTAAAAGTCATTTTTCAACAATAAGAAAATTTAAATACCAACCACATGAGATGGTGTTAAGTATTTTCTGTTAGGAATAATATTTTTAGGTAGGCCTTATCTGTTAAGAGATAAAAATTGAAGTATACATTAAACAAATTATGTGGCATGCTTTAAAATATTCTGGTTTTAAAAAGCTGTATGTGCTATGGGACTATAGTAATTAATAAATATGGTAACAGATCAGAGTATTTTAACATCCTTGGCGATCTAAAAGAAACAAATAATGAAATTTCATGTCCCTTTGTAAGAGGCACCTGGCATAAATGTGCCACTCATTATCAGGGTTACAACGCTGCTATGACTTGTGACTGTAAGTGGAGTATCTGCACAGCTGAAGGAAGGAGCATGGGTGACAGGGACAGCTGGAAGGAATGAACTGGAATTCCTCCTACAGGCCAGGGAGGGCAGGCCACAACTAGGCTAGAAGAGATGGGTCAGGAAAGCAGGAGGCAACAGATGAGCCACGGACCCTGCTTCTTCACTTCTGTGGGTAGCAGACCCTCATGCATGTCCAGTGTGGTTCTGATCCAGAAAACAAAGCACTTCAGTGCCAAGTACAATTTGATTATTCAAGAACAATAACCCACTCAGATGGAGGGTTAACAGGAGTCCGAGTGAATTAAGTCATTCAGACCCAAATGCCACCTACGCTGCACCAGCTGCTTGGGTGACTCTCGCACATTCGCATCTTTCTCATTTGGGGACCAGCCTGATACTCTACCCACATAGAAAAGGCGGTCTAGTTCTTTATTTTTATTTTTATTGGACAAGCAGCAACATCATGTTCGTCATTTTCGTGTAGGTACAATTATTAGGTTATCTGTCATATTACAATAGTTTAAGTTTGTCCTTGAAGATACACTTTAAAAAAAAAAAAAAACACATCAACTGCAAACGTGAAGGGGAGAAAAAGCATGGTACCCAACCGGATTTCCACATTTCAGCAATACTCCACTCATTCTTTTAATAAAGTTTTAAGAAATGTCATGATGACATGAGCTTGAAATATCTCTAGGCATTTTCTCTGACGCTCATGACGTGGCACTGGTGATGTTGTAAACAGCAGAAAAACAGGGGCTGTCAGATGACCAAATCATGGAGGCACAGGCTGCTGCTTCCCACAGGAGACACCAAATGGTGATGACGATGACCTTCTCGCACCCACACTGGAGAGGTGCGGCAGGTGTCACGCGACATAACTGTATTCATCTGCGGACGCTTGGCTGCGCTCAATGTACTGCTTGTCTATCAGAACCTCAATGCACTTCTTAATCATGCTGATACTGGGATTGAACCTGGCTCTCGACTGGCTAATCACCTATGAAAGAGACACGTAGTCAAATTATCTCCATGTCATCAGCCACAAGCAATGATGGAACTATTCTCCATAAATATAAATGATACGGATAAAACTGAGCAAAATAACCCACAATAGATAGACATGTACCAGTAACTGAGTGCCAGGGACAAAGTTAAAGTTTCCACCCAGAGCAAGGCGGGACACCAAGGGACACAGTAACCAGATTGATCAGCTTTGACATGATGGCAAAAAGAACTGTGTATGCAAAGTAAGGGGAAAATGTAACTCATTGTCAAGGAACTCAAGTGTAGAACACAAGGAGAGCAATTTTTTCGGCTAGGCGTGGTGGTGAACGTCTTTAATCCCGGACCTTGGGAGGCAGAGTTCAAGGCCACCCTGAGGCTACATAGTGAATTCCAGGTCAGAATGAGAGAACAAGACCCAATGTTGAAAAACCAAAAAGTAAATTAATAGATAGATGAGATGAGATAGATAGATAGATAGATAGATAGATAGATAGATAGATAGATAGATAGATAGATAGATAGATAGATGAACGAACAAACGAACGAACGAAAGAGTCAACCAAGCCTCTAAATACAAACCCAGAAGCTGGCTTTAGCAAATGCTGTTCTCATTAAGCAAAAACATTTGTTAGCACACAGGGAGGGGATAGCACCAAGGTCTCATGACTGCAAACAAATGCCAGGTGCTCCAGCAACTCTTTTACATCAGGCTTTAACTGGGTGCTAGGGATTTGAACCCGGGCTGGCAAGCTTTGAAAGCAAGTCCCCATAATGCTGTGCCATCTCTCCAGCCCAAAGAAATACTTTAAAAATTGTTTTTCATTTATTCATTTGCAAGGAAGAGAGAGAGACAGAACTCCAGACACATGTACCACTTTGTGCAGGTGACTTTATATGGGTGCTGGGAAATTGAACCCAGGCCATCAGACTTTGCAAGCAAGTGCCTTCAGCTCAATAAACATTGCTGATGACCCCTAACATCCTACTCCTGCATCAACGTTAGGAAGGTGTACTGACAGTCTTGTCCCCCTTTACCTCCTGAATAAGGGCATTGTGCCGAAGCACTTTCCGCGCTTTCATAATCCTGACTATAGCAGCTTGCAGATACATTTTCCGGTCCTCGTCCACAGCACTTCTAGTCTGCTCCATTTCCTGTGTTAAGGAAGAGGGAAAGATTCAAATGAGATGCTGTCACTAACGTGAGCGATGACATCGCTTCTCAAGATGGGGTTGTTTAGAGAGAATACAAAGAGAAGCTGTCCCTCTAACCCCTTCTCTCCCCTTCTCCTTTCCTTTTTTATTGGGGGACAAGGAGGGACAGCCAGGGGACAATACCCAGGGACTCCCACACGCTAAGGCAGCACCTTGACACTGAGCTACACCTAGCAGCCCAAGCTATACATTTTCTAAAACTTTTAAAAATATTTTTATTTGCAAGCAGAGAGAGAAAGAATAGAGAAAGACAGAATGGTGCACCGGGGCTTCTAGCCGCTGCAAACAGACTCCAGATGCACGTGCCGTGCATCTGGCTCCACGTGGGACCTGGGGAATCAAACCCAGGCCATTGGGCTTTGCAAGCAAGCGCCTTATTCGCTGAGCCCTCTCTCTAGCCCCATTCTTTTAAATATATTTACTTATTTGAGATAAAGAGACAGAAAGAGGCAGACAGCAAGAGTGAGGATGGGTGTAACTGCAAACTCAAGATGCATGTGCCACTTTGTGCACCTGGCTTTATGTGGATACTTGAGAATTGAACCTGGGCCATCAGGGTTTCCCAGCAAGTGTCTTTAACTGCTGAGCCATCTTTCCAGCTCAAAGCTATACATTTTTTTAAATGGTGTAAGGTCAATATGGAACCTGGGATACAGCTCAGTGGTGAGGCATTTGTGTAGCATGAACAAGGCCCTGAGTTGAATCTCCAGTAGCCCAAATAAATGAATCACACTTCAGTGAACAAGGTGGGGAGGGGAGCAGGAACAGCCCTGGCTGAAGTGAGGTGCCATTCATCAGAAGCGCTTACCTGCGGGGTGTCCTTCTGCATCGATGTCGTGATTTTAAACTTTGTTCTTTTACTGCTGAAGTTCATATTTAATGAAAACGAAGACTCTGCATCGATGTCTTCCTACATTTAACATAGAGTATTAGCCAGGTATGGTATATACGCCTGGAACCCCATTGTTGGTGTGGAGTAAATCGTATGGTCTATATGCCTGGAATCCCAGTGTTAGCCTCCAGGACTTGTCCAAGATTGAATAAGTTCAAGGCCAGCCTGAGCTACAGAATGAGACCCTGCCTCCAAACCCAAAATAAAGAAAAAAGAAGCAAGACAGTTCTGTGCACTATAAACAATATGGCAGAAAATGAAATAAAGGTCCAGTAAGAATTAAAGTACTAATTGTTAATGCCATAAATTAACTAAAATTAAGAGAAAAAATTGTTTTCTGTTTAATAAACAAAAAGCAATTATTTTCAAATTTTAGATTTAACAGAGTCTTAATCATTTCATTATTTTGGAATAAGCTATTTTTAACTGTTATATACAATCCTCTTTCTCCTTGCAAATAATAAAACAATAAAAGATGGATGATAGATGACAGACAGAGACAGTCTGAGAGTCCTAGAAGCACCTAGGACAGAGTCCAGCATGTTAACTGTGTGTATATGCTGAAACCAGCACAATGTCATTCTAAGTCAGAACCATAAAGTTCAAAGGACTAAGCACATGGCTCAGACAACCAGAGTCAAACAGGCTAGCTCAGGAACTTCAATCAGAACCCTCCAATGGCCCTTCTGCAGGGTTTGTGTTTGCTTGTTTTTTGAGACAGGGTCTCACTCTAAACCAGGTGAACCTGTAGCTCACTCTGTAGTCCCAGGCTAGCCTTGAACCCACAGATCCTCCTACCTCTGCCTCCCGAGTGTTGGGATTAAAGGTGTGTGCCACCACGCCCTGCTCCTTCTGCAGTTTTCCAGGCAGCTCTCACAGCATAGGACAAATCAAACTAACTTTGCATTCTGTAACTTGAGCCCTGAGGAGCACAACCGGCTCACATGGGTTCCAAAGCAGAGAGCATTCAACCCTGAGGAGCCTTCAGTTCCACAGGGAGGAGCCTCCTCAGGAACACTAGCACATACCTTTTCTGAATCGTGGTTAATCATTTTCACGTCAAGTAATGATTTGATTGTTTTGGTCAGTTCCTTCTCATTCATCTGAGTGCTGTCTTGAAGTTCTTTGTAACTAACAGTTTCACTGTTATTGAAAGCAAGAAGAACTGCCATTTGGTAGGTCGTAACCATAGCTACATATGGTTTTCCCAAATAGTTCATTTTAACTTCACCTAAAATTAAATTAAACACCACTGATAGTACATGGATCATCCAAAGAAACATTTCAAAATTACTTCAGTAATAACTTTATTTCAGATTTTTTAAATGAAGGTGAACCAAGGACATCTTAAGAAATTATTATAAAGCTTTCCCTGATAGCAATGGGGTTGTTTTGCAGTTGTTTGTGGGGCGCAGGGCTGTTACTGGCCAGTGGCCTTAATCAATGTCACTAAGTACAAACAGGAAGGCTCAGAGTTGAGGTACTAGAAAGACAGACAGACAATAGCAAAAGTCTGCCTAAACTGTGATTTCTACCAAAATTGAATGGTTCTATTTTGTCTCATAAATAAGATTTTCCTTCCCAGTAATTTACTAAAGACAAAAGAGATTGGAGGAGGGGAAGGGCTGGAGAGATGGCTCAGTGGTTAAAGGCACTTGTTTGCAGAGCTTCATGACCCAGATGCAAAGTAAATCCAGATACACAAAAAATGACCTGTGCATCTGCAGCTTGCAGTAGCAAGAGGCCCTGACACGCCCATTCACTCTAGATCCTTTCTGTTTGCAAATAAAAAGAGAGGAGGGCAGAGACACAACAGGCACATCCACTACTCTTTACAAGTAAGGAATAGGCTGAAAATGTCTGAACCTCTATCCCAGAAGCTCTGAAGGACAGCAGGCTTTAGGCACAGGATAGTTCTGCAACCTTCCAGGGAGGATCCCCCACTGGATAGGACATGGAAATGCAGCTAATCTACAAAATTTGTGACATTTAATGTGCACCTATTTATCTAAATACTCACATTTGTAATTTAAATGGGAGAAATCTTGCTAACCTAAATGCTATAAAAGAGTTAATTTTATTCAATTTATACTTCTTTGCCACAGGGCTTAGAGCACATTTTTTTGCCCACATAATCAGTAGTAATTTTAAAAACACAATACTAAAAAAAGAAGTGGGGCTGGAGACATGGCTCAGTGGTTAAGGCGCTTGTCTTCAGAGCCTAGGGACCCAGGTTCGATTGCTCAGTACTAACATGAGCCAGATACACAAAGTGGTGCATGCATCTGGAGTTAATGTATCTGGAGTTTGTTTGCAGTGGCTAGAGGCCCTGGTGTGCCCATTCTCTCTCTTCTTGCAAATAAATAAATAAATGAAATATTTTTAAAAACAGAGGAATTGGCACATGTATCTGGAGTTCATTTGTAGTGCCTGGAGTCCCTGGCATGCCTCTTTCTGTCTGCTCTCGCTCTCTCTCCTTGTAAATAAATAAAACTTTAAAAGAATCACAGGATATGTGGAGACGTAAGAGTGCACAATGTAATAGATTTGCAAAAATAATACAATATGTGATAACATAAGCATCCTATTCCAAGATGCCCATCGGTCAAACAAAGGGAAAGTAGCCTTCTTGTCACTGAAATGTTTTTACTACAGCAGTTCATGACAGTATCACAAATAAACATGGGATGCCGAGATCCCTTGGGTTAGTTACAATACATTCTGGCACGTGTACAGAGCAGTTTTCAGTTAATACCTGATCAGTCATTTTAAAAAAAATATTTATTTGTAAGCGAAAAGATACAGAGAGAGAGAGAGAGAAAACGAGAGAATGAGAATGGGTGTGCCAGGGCCTCTAGCCACTGCAAATGGACACATATGCTACTTTGTGCATCTGGCTGGTACTGGGGGGATTGAACCCAGATCCCTAGGCACTGGAGCAAGCGCCTTAACCACTGAGCCTTCTCTCGAGTCCTATCAGTCTTTTTTCTAAAGAAATTCTCTAATGTCTATTAAGATGCCTCACTATAGAAATGTCCTTCAGGGACGGAGATGCATGCCGGTTGATCCCTGCACTAGATAAGCCAGGTGTGGTGGAGCATATCCCAGCGATCAGGAGAACCTGAGGGTCATGGTCATCCTAGGCTAGGTAGCCAGCCAGCAGGTATATATGATATTTGTCTCAATTTTTCCAATTTAAAAAAAATTGTTTTGGTTTTCAAGGTAGGGTCTCATTCTAGCCCAGACTGACCTGAACTCATTCTGTAGCCTTAGGCTGGCCTCCAACTCATGGTGGTCCTCCTACCTCAGCCTCCATAGTGCTGGGATTAAAGGCATGCACCACCATGCCTGGCAACCTTGTCTTAATTTAAAACAATAATAATAATCTTTAAACAAAACATTCTCAAAGTTATTTTTTTAAAGGAACATTAATAGCTTTATAAAATACTACTAAAAACTACTGTACTTGAACTTGTAAAGCAGCTACTTAATGGGAGCATGGTAACCAAAGGCATAATTTCTTTCTAAATTACCACAATCATATCATGTATATTTCATCAAACAACTATAAAGAAGTACATTTTACCTGTACATAGGTAATGTAACCATGTAAGTTTCCTTCCACTGAAATGTTGGCTATAAAATAATTCAAACTGCAAGAAATAAACAGAGAAATTTCAATTATTTCTCGCTACTATAATTTTGCTACTTATTACCATACTAAAAAGCAAAAATACATGTTTAAAAGACATTATAGTCTATTGAATATCCCTTATCAATTTACAGGTAAGAAAAGACCCTGCTCAAGACCATGTAAATACCTCAGAATTTTATTTGAGATACAATGACACAACAGTTTTAATGTCAGTACCAATCTAATTTTAATAATCTGTGCCTAAACTAGCCCTTACCCTCGTACACTATGAGTGTGCTGCATCCATGCCCAAGTATTAACAACAGAGCAGCCAGGCACACTGGTATACACTCTAAGTCCCAGATGCTAAGATAGGTTTGCTTGAGCACAAGTTTGAAAGCCACTCTCCAAATCCAACAACTCTAACCAATGACGTCTCCTAATCCCATAATTCTTTTTTTATTATATTTTATTTAATTTGCAAGCAGAGAGAGAATGGGTGCACCAGGGCCTCCAGCCACTGCAAACAAACTCCAGAAGTATGGGTACTAGGGAAAAATTGAACCCAGGCCATTAGGTTTAAAGGCAAACACCTCTTCCCCTAAACCATCCCTCCAGCCCATATCCCTGCTATTTATTTATTTGCAGAGAGAGAGAGAGAGAGAGAGAGAAAATATGAATGAGAACGGGCATACCAGGGGCTCTAGCCACTGCAAACAAACTCCAGGTGCATTCTCCACATTGTGCATCTGGCCTTACATAAAAGCAGGGGAATCAAACCCAGATCAGTGAATTTTGCAGGCAAGTGCCTTTACCACTGACAATCTCTCTAGCCCAGTCCCTGCTTTTAATTGACAATCTTGTCCAGTTTGCCCAGTAAACCTCAGCACTTGCAAATTTGACTTTCTATGTAAATTAGGAAATGGTATCATTAGAATGAATAATATTAAAGTGGACTTTATATATTGTTTTCTGACCAAATAAAGGATCACGTGTGTCCACTTGAAATACATTCTCAATGTAATATAATGTCCTTTGCTAGCTACAGCCTTGCTACAGTGATAGGTAGATTAATATGTGTGGTTAATACAAAGTGTTGCAATGATTTAACTATGTTCCAAAACTCAGGGAACGCCTCTTTAGGCAGATTTGGTTTGTTTGTTTTATGGGCTTTTTTTTTTTTTTTTTTGCCCCCAAGGTAAAGTCTCACTCTAGCCCAGGCTGACCTGGAATTCACTCTATAGTCCTAGGATGGCCTCAAACTCCCAGTGATCTTCCTACCTCTGCTTCCTCTGTGCTGGAATAAAAGGCATGCATCACCACGCTGGGCTCTATCTAGACAGATTTTTGCTATTATTAGTGTGAATAATTAAATTTAAAATTCTATTAACACTGCTATGAAATTTAAACTCCTTCCTGACAAGCATGGTGGTAGGACGAGCACTATGAGTTTGAGGGCAGCCAGGTCAGCCTGGGATAGAATAAGACCCTACCTAGAAAAAAGAAAACAGCAATGACAAAAAGAAATGCACACACACTGGCAGGTGGTGGGCCTCAGTCTCTTGCCAGTACAGGCACACACACCACTTTGTGTCCAGATTTACACGGATGCTAGGAATTAAATCCAAGTCCAGGAGGCTTTGCAAGCACCCTAACAGCTGGCTTATCTTTCCAGCCCCCCAGTTCACATTTTCTAACATACCTTTTTATTTATTCACAAGAAAAGAGAGGAAAAAAGGGAGAGGAAATGGGCACACGGAGGCCTGTTGCCACTGCAAACAAACTACAGACGCATGCGCCACTTTGTGTGTCTGATTTTACATAGGTCGGCTAGTGCCCGACCTGCACACTTACCATCTGTACACTTTTTTCTAACTCCTGGGGGATTGCAAATGTGGATGAAGGAGCCTGAGTAAGAGGCCACGCACCAGCCTGGAAAGAAAAGGGTGACACACTAAGTTAACAGACACGGCTGACAAAGCCCAGAGCATGCCCACAGCATGCCCACCACAGTACAATTCAACAATGCAGCCACCATTTACTGACCAAATGAGCGTAATCAGTTGTCTGTCTTTCATATAAGACTAATGAAATGATCAGCAAATGCTAAAAGAAGGTATTTTCGGGGATAGAGAGATGGCTCAGGGGCTTAGGCACTTGCCTGTAAAGCCTAAAGACCTGGATTCAATCCCCAGTACCCACGTAAAGCCATAGTCATATTCTCTCTCTCTCTTTCTTCTCTATCACTCTGTGCTTGCAAATAAATGAAAAAATTTTAATTAAAAAAACACAAAAATGCAAGGAAAAGATGATGACACTGAAACCATCACAGGCTAAGAGGGGATAAGGGAGGAAGAGGAGGGAATCATAATGGCTTACTATCTATAATTATGGAAGCCATCAATAAAAAATTTAAAAAATAAAAAATTAAATTAAAGAGTTACAAAAAAAGACAGAATTTTCATACCTGTAGGACATATATCTGGAAACTAATTCCCAAATCTATGACTGTGTCTTGGTTTTTGATGAAGTTGTTGAACTTATTATTGAGGTCTGCACTGACGCTCATGTCCGTGTACATCCGGTGCAGCTTACTGGTGAACTCATAGCCACAGGCTTGCTGGAGAAAGAAGGTTACAAAGCACATATTCAACTTCAAAGAGAACTCCCTCACGCTGGGAACGTGCTATTCCAAGCAGATCTTGTGTGTGTGCCTGTGCCCATGGCCCATCATGTCTACAACCTGTGTGTGTGCCTGCGCCCATGAGACCCATCATGTCTACAACTTGGAATACTCAAAAGCTTTCCAAACATCTTTCCTTTCAGAGGTAGAGTAAATAAAGGAATGAAAATTAACCGACATAAAGCATAATTCTTCCACCAAAACAAAAAATGTTCCTATAAATATATACACTGTATTTCAACAATCCAAAATATTCCATGACTGCATGTAAGATACCTTTTTAGTCTATATAATATAGTGTCAAGGACACATGAAATATTCCCTGAGCCATGGTCAATTTGAAAAGGGTACTTGGAAATACATTAAATACCAGCTATTAAGTAATGAAGAAATCTATTTCTACCAGCGTGTGAGCTAAAATGACAATGAAATGAGATTCAACTGCACTCCCTAAGTTGTGACGGAATACTTACAGTATATTCATCCATAAGTAATATTACTTGTTTTTAAGCTAATGATGGATAAACTAATCTATGTGGAGACGTTTGGTCCTCTTAGCATAGTATTTATATATGTGCATGTCTGTCTGTCTCTCTCTCTCTCTTATAATCTCATGCATGTAACCAGACCCTGCTGATGAATTAATATATTTATCTTAGAATAATTTCTAGAATATTACCAAATCAAAGACTTACGTTACCTTTAATTTATTGATCATGGCTTCTTCAGAATCCATAGACATTGATAAGCCATGAATTAAACGTTTTGCCAGCATTCTTGCATAGAACTACATAAAAGAAAATTTCAAAGATTATTTCAGGTCTAATGATTTAAAGTTCGAAATGAAAACAAAGCTAATAATTTAAATCAAAGCTTTTTAGCTACAGTTTACCTTTTGAAAAACATCTTTATCATCGATATATTTGAAAACGGTAATGAAGCTAGTGAGTTTGTCTTCCACTTCGTTCTCGGTCATCCCTTTGGCCGACTTTTTCAGTAAGTTGTCACAGTACTTAGCAAGCTCAAAGAGAAATGGACAATGAGTCTTATAAAGGGTCCTCTGGACATGTCATCCTCAAACGCAGCAGAGTGGCAACAATACAACATGAGATCAACAGGTGGGCTTGGCATCTTGTTTTATGTTTTAAAAAGTATGAACATAAACTAAAAACTGTAAATAGATGTATGACCAGGTACATGTAATACAACGACATACTGATCTAAGTAATACAACAACACACTGATCAAAGTATTATTTTTATTTGATAATTTTGGATATTGACCATTTACTTTTTTAACTTTTTGGGGGGTGGGTTGTTTGTTTTCTTCAAAGTGGGGGTCTCACTCCAGCCCAGGCTGGCCTAGAACTCCTGGCAATCCTCCTACTGCAGCCTCCTAAGTGCTGGGATTAAAGGCATGCATGCACCACCACACCTGGCTTACTTTTTAGATTCTTATGAAAAGTTGATAAGCAAGTTTCCTTCAAAGTTTTTTTTGTTTGTTTGTTTGCATTTGGTAAATTCTAGTTTTCTTCAGATTTTAGGAGGAAAGGCTCTGTGGAAAGAGATGCCCACCATCTCAAAGCAGACCCACCTATGTTCTCCTTGGTGACGTCTTAAGAGCAGGCACACAATATGGCATTCCTTACATAAATGCCAAGTTATACGAGATGTAAGTAATTATCATCTTCCAAACAAAGCTACAGAAACAAATTGATCTAACATTTTGCTCAGTTTTACTTTCCTAATACTGACTTTGCAAAAGATTACTGTTCAACAATCCTGAAACTTACCAGTTCAGGTGCTTTGCAAACAGACTTAGGTTCTCTGTAATTTACAACGGATGTCAGGGCCTGAAGAGGAAAGCAAGCCAGATATGAGTTACCAGAAACAGGCTGGAGCATGGGTGGGCCACTATGTGCTAACATATCCATGTCCAAAATTGACACTTGGCATGGTGTGGGTCTTAAATGGCTCTTCAAGGCCATGTGCGGAAGGCTTGCTCTCATGCTGTGGCAGAAGCAGGAAGTGCTGTGGCCTTCAGAAGTTGGAAGCTAGTGGAACAATGGGGTTCCTGAAAGCAGAACCTTGAAAGCAACTCTGGGATCCCGGGGCCTTCCTTTTCCCACTCTCCCTCTGATTCCATGGCCACCACTGGGAGAACAGCTCCTCCCACCATGACAGGAACAAAAGCAGTAGGGCCGTGAGCCTCTGAGACCAGGAGCTGAAATAAGCATTTCCGCCCCACTGACAAGGTTAACATGCCACAAAAGCCAAGACACCTTGGTGGTTATCTGATACTACTGTTTCCACAGTACATTCAAATTGTGTTCCTAATAGAAGGTATTTACATTTTATTATGGATTTTTTTTTTGGGGGGGACAGGGTCTTGACATCTTGTACTTCTTATCTTGCTAGGGTTACAGGTGTGCACCACCAGGCTTGGTGCAGGTAGCATTGGGGACTAAATTCAGGGCTTCATATACACTAGAGCAGGCACTTCACAAAGAGCCACAAACACAGCTCCCCATTACTGAAATGTGGATACAATACAGCAATACCTTTTGAAATCTTCCAACCTTGTAAAGGTTGAGCTGCATGCATGTCTCAATCAAAAATCTAACGCACACACTCTAATATACCTGCATATATTTAAATTAAACTCTTACCTTATCCAATGCACTCATAAAATGCTGATCAGCATTTAAAACAGTGTTGATAAGTTGGACAAATTTCCCGTGAACTTCCAAAACTGATTCCACAAATAGTGTTGGCATCTAAAAACAAAATAAAAAATACAAAATCACGGGCTGGAGAGATGGCTCAGCGGTTAAGGCACTTGCCTATAGTGCCTAAGACCCTGGGTTCAATTCCCCAGGACCCACATAAGCCAGACCCACAAGGCGGTGGCCCTGGTGCGCTCTCTCTCTCTCTCTCTCTCTCTCTCTCTCTCTCTCCCTCTCTCTCATTTCTCTGCTTGAAAATGAATACTTTTTTAAAAAAGTACAAAATCACATTTTAAAAAGGTCAAAATAAAATTATATTTGTTAAAGACAAGAGTAAAGTCTAGTGCTGGTCATGGTGTTGCATACTTTTAATCCCAGCACTCAGGAGGCACAGGTGGGAGGATGGCTGTGAGTTCAAGGCCAGCCTGAGACTATAGTGAACTCCAAAAAAAAAAAAAAAAAAAAAAAAAAGTCTACCCACAAGCTAATCATGTCATCTCCCAGTTAGCTAGGCTGGTCTTGAAAACCTGAGTGTGATACTGAGGTGGGACTGTCATTTAACACCAGGCTGTCTAGAACCTCTGATGGACCCACCTGAAGCACATTCCTCCCTCATGATCGAACACTCTATCCTAAGGGCATCAGGGTAAATGTCTACAACCCAGGCCCCCACCAAGGACTAAAGAAAGTCTTTGAGAGGAGGTGGAGGAGAAGGGAGAGAAAGAAGCAATCCAAGCTGTGGGTGATTGGCTTTCCCTCTGATGGGTGAACCAAGTCAACTGACTTCCTTTAAGGCTCACTGCAAATGCATTCTCTTGTCTTTTCACCTCCTGGCCTTGAAACTGGGCTCTAGGCTTCTAGGCCCAAGGTCACTCAACACCCTGAATCTATAACTATGGAGTATAGTACACAATGCAAGCTAGCCTAGCAGGTAACACAGAGCAACACACTTAACCTTTGATATGAAAGCCTAAACAAGAAGTCAATGGTAAGGCCAGTCATGCACAACTCACGTTTTCCTGAGTAAGGTTACTGGTTGCTCTAAGGCCCTCATCATGAATATGATTCTGCAGCTCCTGAATCATGTGAGGTAACCCAGTGGACACGGCCTTCAGTAAGACATACATATTTGCCATGTCTGAGGAGAAAAGAAAGTCCATTAAGTTTCCAAATAGCTTTAATTTATTAGATTCAAAATGCGGAAATTCAAGAGTATGCAGAGAAATGCCCTCCCACTCACTGACACGCATCCGCATTTCCCGGTCACCTAGCTCAGTCTCCTCAGGAAAGCAATGTCGTGCCCACTTCCTGTCTCTCCAAACATGAATGTGCACATTCAAGAACATGGCATATTCTGCCCCTGCCCAGTGCCACCCCCTGACCCCCCATGCCCTTTTTTACACGAATAGTTTCAAACATTTTATACCTTATTTCCAGCTGCAGAACATACTTTAAACTTATATGAAGCAACCCCAAACATTTGACAATTGTAGTGTACTCCAATTCATGGACATCTTACTATATGTGACTGAGGAAGATGGCTAAGTGGACGAAGTACTTGCTGCAAAAGCCTGAGTGAGGACAGGAGTTTGGATCCCCAACACCCACATGAATGCCAGGTGGACATTGGGCCACCAGTAATCACAGCATTCAGGTGACCAAGGTACAGGATTCTCAGGGCAAACTGGCTAACCAGACTAGAACTGGGTTCACATAAGAGACCCTGTCTCAATAAAGCAGAGCCATTAAAGAAGTCACACACACCACCCACATACCTGCACACATGTGCACCTACACACACAGACATGAATGTACACAAGCACTCACACCTGATGAAATTGGGCTGCTTCCCAATTCTTAATATTACTGGGTTATAATTAATAATCTTATTAGTCAAAAATCAATGGCTGTGGAGGTCATAAGCTCAACAAGGAAAGCTACCATTTTGTCTGGCTAAATGGATATACTATGTCCACAAACTGCCCTCTAAATACTTATTCCTCTCTCACTTCACTTCTGCTTTGAGAAGCTTCTCTTTTCAGAGGGTGGTGACCACTAGGATGACTCAAAACTCAAAGTGCTGAGAAGTGACAGTGGAGTGTTCAGCACTGAGACATCTCTATCACGCCCTCCAAGGCTCATCAGCCATTGCAGAAGAGGTGGCAGAAAGGATGTAAGAGCTAAAGGAAAAGGAGGAATGCTCCCTATTACTATGTTCCAGACACAAAGTGGCCTTGGTATTCATGACCTCACAGAAGCTGCAAAAGACCTGCACAATGATGTCATGGCAGGAAAATTCCATGACATCAAAATAGAAGCACTAGTTGGAAAAAAGGAGGTTCGATGGAAAGGAAATGGAGAGAAGGGGTGAAAGCAAACATCTGTCGTACAAACTCCTAAAAGTACTGCTGTCGGTGTGACAGGCAGATGCTTCTAAACCAGAGAACCAAATAGCAAGACCCTCATTCCCTTGTCAACATGTGTCGGCAAACATTCTGAACTCTGACACAGACAAGGAAAGATATCTGATTTAAACTTCCAGCGATGAAGAAACACGCAAGGAGAGAATGATGCACATCCTTAGTATATATGAATATAAAACTATGGGATGATCGCTTCTGAAAAAAAACATAGGGATAAGAAAGGGACATAGAAGTGACCTTCAGTCACCTCACTACGGCTCCTGCGCCTCTGAAAAGGTGACCCCTGTTGTGACTGCTAAACCACAGAGTGATCTCGCCTTGAACTACAAATACAAATAGAAACACACACCTTTCTTTTGGCTGATTTCTTTGCTCAACATATTTATAAGGATTGTGTATGTGGTCTTTAGCATTGCCTGTTCACTTCTACTCCCCTCCAATATTCCCTAGATGAACAGACATGTGCTCTGTTATTGCTCATTTGGGTTCTTCCCAGCTCGGTGCTATTCCACACAGTATTGTCGTGAGCATCCCAGTACACTGTACACAAAGCACACTTGTGCAGATTGGGGACAGGGCTTCTACACCTGCATCTGCTGCACAGGGAAATGCGCACACATGTTGCCCTGGTGCTCAGTGACAGTTTTCTGACATTGATCGAATCAACTTGTGCTCTCATAACCTGCATTAGGAGTTTCTGGTATTCTACACATGTCCCTTCAAAGCTGCTTAACATATTAAACAAACTGTAGGTCTTATATTAATATATGAGCACATTTTCCTACTTCATTTTTTACTTTCGAATGTACTCTGAAAATATACTTCTCCAAGAGTCTTTCAAAATATGTAATGATCACCAAGAAAGGATACAGAATATTTTAAAAAGAATTTCAAAATATGCTTAAGGGGGCTTAATCCTTCCTGCCTTCCAAATGGTGAGAGCTCTCCATACTTTTTTCTCTTTATCTAAAGACTCTCTAAACCTTAAGAAATACATATATATCTGCTTTGGGGGTAGGGAGATGGCTCAGTGTGTAAGAAAGCTTCCTAAACAAGCATGAGGGCCTGAGAGGACCCGACATTGATCCCTAGTGTGCACAGAGAAAGGCGGGGGCAGAGACTGGAGAACTGCTGCAGCTCACTTGTCAGCCCATCTAACTAAAAACAGCCAACCTGCTCCTCTGGCTTCTGGATGCAGGCACATAAATCGCATGCAAAGCTGTGTGTGTGTGTGTGTGTGTGTGTGTGTGTGTGTGTGTGTGTGCGCACACACACCATACCACACATACAACACACATGCCAAAAACAAATTCTTCAAATCTAAGATATATGGAAGATGATATAAGAATGGGCTTATAATTTCATTTCTACTCAGATGTATATTCGGTATCGCTTACCATTTTTTTTCTCTTGTCGAATGATATTATGGCATTCCGCGTGTAAGAACTGTAAGTGGTCTGCAACCATTCGCTGCTGACATTCATGAATCACCTTAGTATATGAACTTGGATTTAAGTATTTTCGACAACGCATTTCTTCATCTTTTAATCTACCTAGAACCTACAGAAATACATAAATATTAAACGTTTCTGTGAGAAAGCTTATAATATCGCTAACTTAGGAAATGAAAAATGTTCAAATAACCAATTTTAACAAATCATAAATGATTGCACAGTTTTATTTAAGCTCAAACTAGCACCTACATTCCACACTTTATGAACAAAAACTACCTTTATTGATCAGTTCAAATCACTACTATATTGGGACCTAACATGCAACAGAAGAAATACAAAGAGAATTATATTAATTATTTTTCCTTAATTTCTATTCTTGTGAAATGGAAAAATAGTAAATGCATAACTGTCATACCAAAGACCTTACTAAAGATTTTCAAAAGTCAAACATACATAGTAACAGTCAAATATGTCAATCAAGACCTTTATTAAAGTTTATCCTATACAGAAAGAAATGGGGGGGGGGGTCTAGAGAGATGGATGGCTCAGTGGTTGTATGTGCTTGTTTGAGATGCTTCCTGGCCTAGGTACAATCCCCCAGCTACCAAAGTAAGCAAGAAAAGAATTCATTTGCAGCAGCAAGAATCTCTGGGGCATCCATTCACATATACACATGTAAATAAATAAAAATTTAAATAAGAAATGGGGGATTGTTGGGGCTGGAGAGATGGCTCAGCGGTTGAGGCACTTGCCTCCAGTGCCTAAGGCCCCGGGTTCAATTCCCCAGGACCCACATAAGCCAGACCCACAAAGTGGTTGCTCTGGTGTGCTTTCTCTCTCTCTCTCAATCTCTGTATCTCTGCTTGAAAAATGAATAAATAAAATATTTAAAAAAAAAAAAAAAAAAAAAAAAAAAAAAAAAAAAAAAAAAAAAAAAAAAAAAAAAAAAAAAAGAAATGGGGGATTGGAGAGATAGCTTAGCAGGTAAGACACTTGCCTACAAAGCCTAAAGACCAGTTAGATTCCCCAGTACCCACACAAAGCCAGATGCACAAAGTGGCACATGTATCTGGAGTTGTTTACATCAGCAGGAGGCCCTGGTGTGCCCATTCACTCACCAACTCTATTTCTCTTCCTCCTCTTACAAACAAATAAATATATTTTTTAAAACAGTGATGCCAGGCATGGTGGTGCATACCTTTAATCCTAGCACTCAGTAGGCAGAGGTAGTTAAGGCCAGCCTGGGACTAGAGGGTAAGCTCCAGGGGTCAGCATGGGACTAGAGTGAGATCCTACCTCCAAAAACCAAAAATCCACCAAACAAACAGTGACAACCTGGGTATAAGAGATGCACATCTAGCCACCACAGTCATATCGTGGAGGATCCACATGGAACCCCGCAGAGAATGATGGGATGAACAAGGGACCCACAACCACAGCCATTCAATCAACATAGGATAAGCCAGTGAGACAGAAACCAATGATTTTTGACACAAAGACCCCTAAGCTCACAACAGTAAAGCAGCCTTAATACTCATCCACCACGACTCAGGGAACTGTGTGGAAGAGGGGGCCGAAAGATTGTGAGAGCCGTGGTGGGGGAGACTATCCAGAGGCATGGCACCCCTCAGTAACAACACACTTGGGTCATGAGAACCCAGCTGAGACTGGGCTATCCATGGTCCACTACCACAAAGACTGATACAGATGGCCCACGGAGGAGAATATCCAGCTGACTGGGGATGGGGGGGGGGGCAATGAGGAATTGGGGATAACAACTCATTGTTTGCCCACTAAATAATGTAACTCATTATGGATAATAAAAAAAAGAGAGAGAGAGAGATGCACATCTACAGAAAAGTAGACAAGACCAGGTTGCCTCAACTCAGAAAGCAAAACAACTAAAAAACCACTTAACAGGAAGCTAGAAAGGCCAAAATTATCAAGAAACAAACTGGAAAGAAGGCTCCACTCGGGAGGCTGGTGATTAAGAATGCAGAGGTCAAGCTAGGAGTTGGTTATGCTGGGTGGGAGACTCCCTGTGTCAGCACTCTTATCTGAACAGCTTCAGCACTTTGCAAGCAAGCTACAACCATTCCAAATGGGTGTTATGTACCTAATTCTACAAGTAAGCAGTTTGGGTATATTCCCAAAACATTATTAATACACTTAAAATTGTTACTATGGGCATGGTGAATCATTCCTGTAATTTCATCACTCGGGAGGCAGAGGCAAGAGGACTACCAAGTTCAAGACATGTCTGGATGACAGAGACATTGAAAATCTGTACAATGGCTTACCTCTAGAATCCCAGCACTCAGGAGAGGCTGAATTAGAATCTCCTGGAGTCTGAGGCCAGCCTGGACTACGAAGTCAGCCTGGGCTAGAATGAGATCTTGCCTAGATAGATGGATGAATGATGGATAGATAAGATGATATAGATGATAGATGGATAGATAAGATGATATAGATGATAGATGGATAGATAGATAGATAGATAGATAGATAGATAGATAGATAGATAGATAGATAGATAGATAGACAGATAACAGATAGATGATAGACAGACAGATAGATAATAGATATATGTGTAAATCATAAAATCTGCCACTATGTGTGTAATTTTGGTGTATGTAAACAGCATAGTCAAGTTCACAAACCTGTGTAAAACCATCCCCAATATCTACTTTTCAAACTTCCTCGTTACAAATATAAACTTGCTTCCCTATGCCTCTTCCCTGATAACTTCTAACCTACCTGCTGTCTTTGACCTTGACTGACATTGCACAGTGGAACCACTGAAGGTCTGTCATTTTGTGTGTAGCTAATTGCATCAATGATGGAGTTCTCCATCCGTTTTTAAGGAATATTCCCTTGCATGTAATAAGCCACTTTGTTAATTTCACTAAATCCAGATGGACACCTGAAGTACTTCCCCACACACCTGCTAAAAGGCCTCTTTGAAATCCAGATACAGGGTATCACGGATCCTCTGTGTGAATCTTTAAACTGGAGCCAAAAACTACTTGCTGTAACCCATACTTAATGGATAAACTAGGGGCTGAGGCAGGAGGACTGCTGTGAATTCAAGGATAGCCTAGGCTACAATGTAAGTGCCAGGGCTACACAGCAAGAAAGAAGAAGAGAAAGAGAACGAAAGGGGAGAAGAAACAGATAAAATAAAAACACTAACTCCCAAAAACATTGCCCCACAAAATTCTAGCTAAAAGTTCCAATTTATCTTATGTGATGAAAATATAAACACATTTTAAATTCTTTGTGGAGGCATTTGTTAAATGTATTATTCATTCATTTGTTTGTTTGTTTATTTATATGAGACAGAGAGAATGGGTACACTAGGGCCTATTGCTTCTGCAAATAAACTCCAGATATATGTGCCACGTTGTGCATCTGGTTTTACATGGGCACTGGGGAACTGAACACCAAGCCAATAGGCTTTGCAAGTAAACTCCTTTAACCACTGAGCCATCTCTCCAGGCCGCTTGTGGAAAGGTTTAATTCAGCCTTCCAAGAACTTTGCAGATAGTAAGTCATCCAATTACCCAGGATTTTTATTTGCCTTCTGTATTCTTTCTACTTTAAAAGAACAAAATAAACAAAAAAATCCACACATTTGAGTTCTGTACTTACTTCCTAACCTAGTTGCTAAGCATGAAAGCCATTATTTGTCAAGAATGTACATAAACATATGTTCATTTTAAAGATTACTAAAAAACAAGCCATCAAGGACATCAGTCAACGACAATGAAAACCTAAAGAAATGCTACCCCAAGAGAAATGACTTATCTCTAAGATATCAACAGAATCGACACACTAACATATAACTCGGTAACTACATAGAACTTTTCCATCAAAAAAATATTAGCTATAAAAACTATGGTAAATAAGAGATATTACATGATAGATGATTATGTGTTACAGTTTATTTCTTACCTTTTCCATATACTGTGAGCAATTTGATTCTTGTAATAAATTTGAAGCTTCTTGCTTATAATATTCTCCTGTTTCAGTCAGAAAGGGAGACTCAAAGATTTCCTGATAAAACTGAATAAAACATTTATATTAGGAAAAAAACTGAAACAAGTAGTTTCAGAAATTACAGATCTGATAGTTTTTAATGAAGGCTTTTTACCTTTAAGGGAAATTTTTTCTTATACTGTTCAACATGAACAAAGGAGTTAATAACCCCATGGATTACTTTCTGGTTTGGGTCTTCTCCACCACGATCACTAAAACAAGGAAGAATACAAAATATTCTTCAGAATACAGACATCCGTGGACATTTACCACAACGTGCCAGCATAGAACTGCTTCTCTTACTTACTTAATTATAAAGTACTTAAAGGTCAAAGTATGTATAAAGTTTGAAAACAAGCTTTTCACTGTAGTATAGCTGAATATCTCGTAATTAATATACATAATATTAGAAATCATTTCAGGACATGAGACTTGATAGTAAAAGATATGCCATTATTAATGTAACAACTATTTAGTTTTAATAAAGTAGATATAAGCCAAAAAATTAGATATAAGCCCATTAAAAACTAATATTGGTGGTTAATACCTGGATCTCAGTACTTCAACATGATACTGAATGAGAAAAAGTTGAGTTTTCTAAGATTTAAGACAAAACATAGATGTCCACACTGACCAATTTTACTCAGCAGTTTTAGAAGTCCTGCCAGCAAAAGGCCACAAAAAGACACCCATACACCAAGAGGCACAGCTTGGAAGTCATTCTAACAAGCAAATAAAGGCTGAAGAAAGCTAGCATTGTTATTCTGGTATGGGATAAAGTCAATTTCAAACCAAAATTAGAAGAAATGATCGCCACTTCAATTCCCTGGTACTCAGGTAAGCCAGATGCAGACAGTGGTGCAAATGTCCAGAGTTCCACCGGGCGTGATGGCGCACGCCTTTAGCCTTTAATCCCAGTACTCGGGAGGCAGAGGTAGGAGGATCGCCGTGAGTTCAAGGCCACCCTGAGACTACATAGTGAATTCCAGATCAATCTGGGCTAGAGCAAGACCCTACCTCGAAAAACCAAAAAAAAAAAAAAAAAAAAAAATGTCCAGAGTTCCTTTACAGTGGTAAGAGGCCCTGGTGTGTCCTCACTTCCTTCTTCCCTCCCTCCCTTCCTTGTGCACATGCTTGCTCTCATGCACTCTCTCCTGCAAATAAAATCAAAATATTTAAAATAAGTCGTGTGTGTGTGTGTGTGTGTGTGTGTGTGTGTGTGTGTGTGTGTGTGTGGTGCACGCCTTTAATCCCAGCACTTGGGAGGCAGAGGTAGGAGGATCTCTGTGAGTTTAAGGCCAGTCTGGGACTACAGAGTGAATTCCAGGTTAGTCTGGGCTAGAGTGAGACCCTACCTCGAAAAAAAACAAAGACACTCTATGTCAAGGACATACTCAGATGAGCAACCGACATTCTCCAGTGTCCACCACAAATGCACACACGGAATGTGCATACCTGCATACACTATACATCCATCACACTGAGACCCATATCCTTGATGAACTTGGATGCAAAAATCCTAAACAAAGTCCTGGCAAACCGAATACAAACCCACATCAAGACTTTAATTCACCCTGACCAAGTCGGCTTCATTCCAGGGATGCAGGGATGGTTCAACATACGAAAGTCGATAAATATAATTCACCACATTAACAAACTCAATCGCAAAAACCACATGGTCATCTCAATTGATGCTGAGAAGGATTTTGACAAAATTCAACACCACTTCATGTCTAAAACCCTGGAAAGAATAGGCATAGATGGCCTATACCTCAACATGATAAAGTCAATATACAGATCTCCAAAGCACAAATCATCCTCAATGGGGAATGACTCAAGGAGTTCCCGCTTAACTCAGGAACAATACAGGGATGTCCACTCTCACCACTGCTATTTAACATAGTGCTTGAAGTTCTAGCCCAAGCAATAAGACAAGAGAACAGCATAAAAGGGATACAAATCGGAGAGGAAGAAGTCAAACTATCCCTCTTTGCAGATGACATGATCTTATATATATATATCAGACACAAAGAACAGTATAAGTAAACTCCTGAAGTGTTCGACAAGGGTGCCAACAATGTATGACAATCAACAGCTTTTAGATTCGGCCAAATATTCCACTTAGTGAGGGGGAGCCCTTGACTGGAACTGGGGATTCAGGGCGATAGGCACTGGATCCCGTACTCTTAGGCTCACAAGATGCAATATGGGAGCGATTGACAGGGAGGCTACTAAAAATAGAATCTAGGTAATCCAGAATTGTGTCTATTTATTAACCTGTACTGATCTCACTCTCCGATGGAGATTGTGTTTGTATTTTTCAGGATGCAGCGAGAAAGCTGTGGCCCATCTAATCCTACCTTCCGACCGTAGGCAAATAGCTGAGATCCTGGGAAGAGATGAGCCACCACAGTTATATCATGGAGGATCCATATGGAACCCCGCAGAGAATGACAGGATGAACACGGGACCCACAGCCACAGCCATTCAATCAACACAGGATAAGCCAGGGTGGCAGAAACCAACAATTTTCGACACAAAGACCCCTAAGCTCACAACATTAAAGAAGCCTTAATACTAACCCACCACGACTCAGGGAACTAAGCAGAAGAGGAGGCGGAAAGAGTGTGAGAGCCGTGGTGGGGGAAGACTATCCAGAGGCATGGCACCCCTCAGTAACAACATACTAGGGCCAGGAGAACCTGGCTAAATACTAGGCTATACATGGTCTCCTGTCACAAGGACTGATCCAGACGACCCATGGAGGATATCCAGCTGATGGGGATGGGGGAGGGGGGCATCGAGGAATAGGGGACAACAAATCATTGTTTGCCCACTAAATAATGTAACTCATTATGGACAATAAAAAAAGAAGAAGAAGGGCTGGAGAGATGGCTAAGCGGTTAAGGCACTTGCCTCCAGTGCCTAAGGCCCCCGGTTCAATTCCCCAGGACCCACATAAGCCAGACCCACAAGGTGGTGACCCTGGTGCATATTCTCTCTCTCTCTGTATCTCTCTCTGCTTGAAAATGAATAAATAAAATATTTTTTAAAAAAAAGAAGAAAATCCAAGTTTTAGGAAGTGTGGACTATAAACAATATCTGGGAACAATAGACTCCAGTCCAGGTGCCTGCAAGGTGAACCCCAGAGAGGTAGCTTTTGCCATCAACACTGGGGTGGGCATTTTGCTTTTCAGTCATCTATGTCCTCTAAGTAACCCCTCCCCCACACTCCTGTAAGTGACCCCTATAAAGTCACTGGTTAGCCAAGTAGACTCTAGTGTGTCATCTGTGCCCTACCTGGGGTGAAGAGATACTTGCTCATGTCTCCCCAAAGTTAACATAATAATGTTTGGACAAATCACTTCTTTGAAGCCAAGCATGGAGGCACATGCCTGTAATCCTAGCACTTGGGAGGCAAAGGCAGGAGGAGGCTCAGGGTTCGAGGCCAGCCTGTGAATTAGATGAAATTCTGTCTCAAGAATGAGGAGAGTAGGCCAGACGTGGTGGTGCATGCCTTTAACCCCAGCACTCGGGAGGCAGAGCTAGGAGGATCACGATGACTCCTGACCAGCCTAAGACTACATAATAAATTCCAGGTCAGCCTGGGCTAGAGTGAGACCCTACCTCGAAAAACCAAAAAGGAAAAGGAAAACCTCAAATCATCTCTTCTGGAAGAACCTAGATCTGAATGGAATAGCCAACATCACACTGTAACTGCTCCAGAGAACCATCAGTGCCTGTAACTTAGAACGCACTTGCTGTACTCACTGTGTGGCTTCTGCTATCAGTTCCCTGAAGACAAAGGCCATAGTTGACAAGGGACAAGTGGGAAACCTTGTCTGAACCTGTATTATCCCACCAGTAAGGTTGAGTTAACCAGTCTTCCCTTGGGTAGAGCCAGATGCCACTGTCCATAAATTCCCCTTAATATATTACAGATTAATTACAGATTAAGCACTGACAACAGGAAGGTTTTCTAAGAGATGGCATCTTCATCGAAATTTACACTGACACATACAGGACTTGCCAAACAAAACAAGAATAAAAACCTGAGAGAGAAAAAGATCATAAATACTGGCATTAAGTAAAGCAAAGCTTCTCACAGTAAAACAAGACCTAAGTCTAGTCAGGACTCAGGCAATTGTACATTAGCTTTAAACAACATCATGCAGCAAAACAGAACTGACAGAGGAAGACAAATTCCACAACTCACTTTTTGATTTCTCGAAGTAGCATTCGGATAAGGATAGTCTGAAGCGGTTCAACCATTAACTTCCTCCACATATCCAATGCTAGCTGCCAGGAAAAATGAAAGTCATCAAGGCTGTACCAAGTAGATTTTTTTCTTAACAGTCCCTCAAGATTTTATTAAAGTGAACATATCAAAAGGTGGCTGGATAGATGGCTCAGCACTTAAGGCACCTGCCTACAAAACATAACGGCCTGTGCTTGATTCCCCAGGACCCATCTAAACCCAGGTGTACAAGGGGTTTTATGCTTCTGGAGTTTTTGTGCAGTGGCTAGAGGCTATGGCACACCCATATATTCTCCTGCCCCTTTCTCTATCAAATAAATAAATAATAAATGATAGTGAAGTGAACCTGGCATTGTGATGCATGCCTTTAATTCCAGCACTCGGAAGGAAGAGGTAGGAGGATTGCTATGAGTTCAAGTTCAGCCTGGGCTAGAGTGAGACCCTATCTCCACAAAGTAAAAAATGCCCTACAGTCACTAGTAACATTTTTCCACTGCCTTTGCATGGCTTCCTTTCTCTCAGGCCAGCACTACCCAAGTTATTTAATCATCCCATCATTTACATTATTAACAAACTTGGGGCATGACTACACAATAAATTCAACTATTCTGATCTTAATAATAAAATCAATTTGTATATTCCTCTACATGATTTTCTAAGCTAAACTGTTACTGAACCCACACGTGGAAGCATTCAGCTACAGTGTGCTCCCTGGCATGGCTACAATGTTCTCTGCTCACACGTGCCCTCACTTACTTTGCCATTCTGATGCTGGCAACATGCACTTGTAAGAACTCAGGTTTCTGCCACTATAACAATGCTGCTGCTTTGCATATATTTTCTGGCCCATACAATAAAGGTTCCCTGACATGCACCTACAGTTGAGACTCTGGGCTATAGGGTTAGGTATACATGAAGCTTTACTAAACAAACCCAAACAGTTTCCACTCAAACTCACACAGCAGTGGGTGATAATCCACATTATCCCACACCCTTGGCATCTGCTACTCCAGGGCTCTAGTCAAAACACGCAGCTGTTGGGTGTGACGATGGCATTCATCCCCTGGTGGTTTCCACCAGCAATGTTCTCGAGCGCAGCTGGGCATCTTTTCATGGTTATGGTCCATCTCAGGGTTTTCCTAGGAAATGTCTACCTACCACTTACCACTTACAGTCTTTAAGGGAAGTTTCACCATGCATGGTAAAAACAGACATCCAGGCATCACATCTTGTCACATCAAAAAAAGGTAGCAGCAAGAGCGAGTTTGCTAGCACCAGCCAGGGGGACTAGACTATAAAATCCCACCCCCAGTGACACAGCTAAAGCAAGACTCCGTTATTCTGCCAACGTTTGTCTTACTCTTTTTTTTTTTTTGGTAAGTTTGTCATATTCTTATTGAAACCTAGTTCTTTATAGATTGTGGAAATTTATTACCGGACAATTCAAACTGCAATATAACCTAGCAACTCAATTTCAGTTTCTTGTGGTTTTTATAAAAAATTATTAATTTGAGAGAAGAGAGGAAAGAGAGAGTGTGTCAGGGCCTCTTGCTACTGCAAATGAATTCCAGATACACATGCCACTTTGTGTAGGTATTAAGGAATCAAACCTGGGCCATCAGGCTTTCTTTGCAAGCAAACTCCTTTAACCACTGAGCCATCTCTCCGGCCCTCTTATGTTTTTTCAGTTAAAAAAAAAATTCTTAAGTCTATGAGGGCCAGGAATAGAATGTGGTGGCTTGAATGTAAAATGTCCCCCATAGCCTCATGTGTTTGTGATTAAGCCTCATATTTGATCCCCAGCTGATGGAACCTTTAGAAGGTGGAGTCGTGCTTTAAGTGTGTCACTGGGGTTTTATAGTCCACTGGATTTTATAGTCCAGTCCCCCTGAGCAGTGCTAGCAAGCTTGCTCTTGCTGCTACCTCTCTGCTGATGTGACAAGATGTGATGCCTGGATGTCTGTTCTTACCATGCTTTCTCCACCACGGTGAAACTTCCCTTAAAGAGTATAAGACAAAATAAACTTTTCTTTCATTAAAAAAAAAAAATTCACCCCCCCCAAACTTGTTTAAATAAACTCAAATTCAATTTTTTTTTTTTTACTTATGTGTATCTTTTAAGAAATCCTTTCCTAATCTAAGGTTATAAGCATGTATATATTCCTATTTAGGCTTGGAGTATTTTTGTTTTTTCTGGAGACATGGTCTGACATACCCCAGGCTGGCTTCAAACTTGCTATGGAACCAAAGATGACCTGGAACTTCTTATCCTCCCGCCTCTGCCTCTGCCTCAGGAGTGCTAAGATTAGGGAGCTGAGGATCAGATCCAGGGCCTTGGGCATCTAGGCAAGCACTCTACTGAGTTCCATCTCAGCCACTCTTTAAAAAAAATTTATGTATTTATTTGAGAGAGAAACAGACGGGGGGCACAGACAGAGAAAGAATGGGTGCTCCAGGGCCTCCAGGCCACTGCATACAAACTCCAGATCACGTGCGCCACCTTGTGCATCTGGTTTTATGTGGGTATAGGGGAATAGACATTGGGTCCTTCTGCTTTGCAGGTCTTAACCACTGAGCCACCTCTCCAGCCCTCAGCCCCAGTATTGATGGTTTCAAATGTTTAGTGTTTTGGGGTGCTGGGGGAGTATGTGCCATGGCATGGTGTGGAGGTCAGAGGACAACATTTATCACGGTGTCTGAGAGCCACCGTCTTTGACACAGGGTCTCTTGCCACTGCAAAGAAGCAGCCCATGAGCTTTGGGTTCACTTGCCTCCACTTCCACTGGCATAGGCATTTTGGTATCACAAACACATGTGCCACTTTGCATCCAGTTTTACCTGGGTGCTGGGGAATTGAACCCAGGCCAGCAGGCTTTGCAAGCTAGCATCTTTAACCAAAGGACTATCTCCCCAGCCCCATTTCTTTCTTAAGACTAAGTCTCACTCTGTAGCCAAGGCTACCCTGAAACTCACTGTATCACAGATGGCCTCAATCTCAGGGTAATCTTGATTCTGCCTCCCAAATACTGGGACTGTAAGCATAAGCCACTATGCATGGCTTCACATTTAAGCCTTTACGCTTCTACAGTTTTCCTATACAAAATATAAATTATCGCAGTACCAAAAACTGATTATCTGAGGGTTGGACTTTTTCTGTTTCTATCTTAACTGCACCTATGTAGGCTGTTTCTAGCCTCACTATTCTGTTTCCTGCCTCTCTATTCTGTTTCCCAGGGGTAACCTAATTGCAGTCCACTGGGAACTACATTTATACTAAGTAAAACCACCTACCTTCCTACAAAGCACATATTTCAAGTTTTGCTCTTATTTTGAAGTAACATGAATGGGAGCAGGTAGATAATGCATCCCAAACTGGGATTGTAGGCCTGGGATGGGAGAGCAGCAGGCAAAGCCATTCTGAGAATGTGATGGCAGCACCATCACAATTCCGGGTAGGCTGTGTCTACAGGCCCCACTTCACTGCCAGGTGCCATTCCATGAGATTTCTGTTCACAAACCAAGAATTCACACACAAACGCATCTCCAAGAGCTGCTGTGTTCTCCACAGGAGAACAATGCCTGGCACGCAGAGGGGTTGAAAAGCTGATGAATGAACAGTGATGTTCACTGTAGCATCATTTATAATAACCAAATACTGGAAGCTATAGGCTAATGTCATTTATGGTATGCCCCTACTATAGAAATTAAGGTTTCAAAAAAGAAAAAAAAAAAAAAGAAATTTAAGGTTTCACCAAAATAGTATGTTAAAATAACTCCCAGATACATGCACCCAACTAACAATGATTGTGGGCAAAAATACAATGAATTCAAGTTATAGGACTCTTACATAGCATACCACTGGTTAAAATGTATTTCCAAAACTGTAATGTGTGTGTGTGTGTAATTCAATGCAAATGCACAAAAAACATTCCTGTATCAACCTAACTATTTATAGGGGCTTGAGGATGTGGCTCAGTGGTTAAAGATATTTACTTGCAAAGCCTTCCAACCTGGGCTCAATTCCCCAGCACCCACATAAAACCAGCTGCAGAGTGGTGCATGTATTTGGAGTTTGTTTATATCCCATACACATGAAAATAAATAAAATTTAAACAAACAAAACCAAACATATGTTTGCATTCACTTCAACAGTGTCTTACCTCTCCAATTTCCATAAGTGGTTCATTCATATCTACACCACCATAACCATACTGAATGTCAGCTTCGGTCAGTTTATTCTTCTTAATAAACTGGGTGTTGAGATACCTGAAAAACAAATGCAATATTACTGGATGCTAAGTCAAAATCTGTAAGGTAACAAGTAATTTCAACTGTAGAATAATAATATTAGGGTTTTATAAATTAACTATAGACTGATTAAGTAACAGGCCCAAAAAGAATTATACAGAGAAATAGTAATATAATGCAAAGATTAAAATTACTAAATCGTCTTTATGCAAGGCAAAAACAAATAAGACCCTTAGTTTAGAAAATAATATATTGTTAACCTAATTACACTTTAAATATATATATATATATATATATATATATATATATATATATTTTTTTTTTTTTTTTTTTTTTTTTTTTTTTTTTTTTTTTTTTTTTTTTGGTTTTTCGAGGTAGGCTCTCACTCTAGCCCAGGTTGACCTGGAATTCACTATGTAGTCTCAGGGTGGCCTTGAACTCACAGCAATCCTCCTACCTCTGCCTCCCAAGTGCTGGGATTAAAGGTGTGCACCACCTCACCCAGCTTAAATATTTTTATTTACTTATTTGTAAGGAAAGACAGAGAAGAGAGAATGGGCATGCCAGGGCCTCTAGCCACCCCAAATGAACTGCATCTCCAGATGCATGGGCCACTTTGTGCATCTGGCTTTACATAGGTACTGGGGAATCAAACTCAGGTCTCTAGGTTTTGCAGGCAAAGTGCCTTAAATGCTGAGCCATCACTCCAGACCTAATTATACTTTAAAAGTCCAATAGGTATGCTAGGTATCCTGGTACACAGCCAAAACCCAGATCTCTAGGGTAGGGACAGAGAAATAGGACTTCAAGACCATCCTAAAACTCAAAGTAAAAATGAAAATAAAAGGGGTTGGAGAGATGGCTTAGCAATTAAGGCATTTGCCTGTAAAGCAGAAGGACCCAAATTTGATTCCCCAGTACCCACATAAAGTCAGATGCACAATGTGGCACATGCATTTGCAGTGGCTAGAGGCCCTGATGTGCCCATCTCTCTCAAATAAATGAATAATTGTTTAAAAAAAGAAAATAAAAAGCTCAAAAGCTCAAGGATTTAGGCAGCAACCATAAAATCTGCATATTAAAATACCAAAAAGAAGAGTTCGGTTAGCATTTGTAAACAGCTCAAATTAAAGACAAGAATTTCCCCTGTAAAACTACCAGCCTTCAATTCTCAGCATTGGAGGAAAATAATAATAACAATTTATTCCTATCTTTCCATTTCCCATTGTAAAGATGATTTCATTTGTGCTCCAACAATGACTTTCCACTAAGGAGAAAGGATTAGGATTGAGAGACAAAACAAGGTAGATAGCCAGTCCCACCTGCCATGCGCCCTGTCGCAGGCAGGCGCTGCCACAGCTGAGCTCCACCGCTCAGGTCTCAGTGCCAGCACACCTTTGGGCCTTCTCTGTAACCCTAAAAGTAACCTGTTTACTGCTTGAGTTTCCGAGCATACTTGCTACTAGGTGGACAATCCTATTCTTTTTCTTATTCCTTTCTTTCGGTTCATCCGTTTCTTCTCTAGAATACAAAGTTTGCAAAGCAAGAAGCTTGTCTTGGACATAGCACTATACGCTGCAGCAGGTAAATATCAAGACATGAAAAAAAAATCTTTGCTCAACGAATTACTGTAATAACACTCCAAAGAGCAGGGCAAGCAGCAGCGAATGTGAGTCACAAGCCTACAGAGCCATCTCTGCCAGGAGAGAAGAGTAACCACTAGCTGGGCGTCAGGGAGCTGAGGTACGTGGATCACAAGTTCCAAGCCAGCCTGGGCTATGGAAAGAGACTCTGTCTCAAAATGAGTTAGTTAATAAGCATAGTACTGCTTTGCTGTGGCAGAAGCTTGAAGGGGCAAAACCTTTCCTTAGCAAAGAGTTAAAAAGCTCATTGCTAGCCGGGCGTGGTGGCGCACACCTTTAATCCCAGCACACTCGGGAGGCAGAGGTAGGAAGATTGTCATGGCCACCCTGAGACTACATAGTGAATTCCAGGTCTGCCTGGGCTAGAGTGAAACCCTACCTCGAAAAACAAAACAAAACAAAAAAAGCTCATTGCTGACATAAACATGAAAAATAGGGATCTGGTTTAGTAGTTGGGAGAGAATGGAAACCAGGAGATGGGGAAGTGGGTGCTTGTGATTGTCATACTGATCCAGAACTAACTGCAGATTCTCACCTCTATTACTTGTGCTTTGCCCGCCTTGCCAGGAACTGTTTACCTGTTAGAGGATGTTTTACTAGAAATGAAACAGTCCCCTCTGACTTAACTATAATAGAGGAAAATTAGGGAATAGAACACTTTCTGGTAACTCCTATGTCTCAATCTAATTTTGTACCTGATATTTTTGTTTTGTTTTGTTTTTGTTTTTTGAGGTAGGGTCTCACTCTAGCCCAGGCTGACCTGGAATTCACTATGTAGTCTCAGGGTGGCCTTGAACTCACGGCGATCCTACCTCTGCCTCCTGAGTGCTGGGAT
This sequence comes from Zapus hudsonius, assembly GCA_004024765.1. NCBI lineage: Eukaryota > Metazoa > Chordata > Mammalia > Rodentia > Dipodidae > Zapus > Zapus hudsonius. The sequence continues at coordinate 36,104 of PVHP010005102.1, forward strand.
TGTACCTGATATTGACTCATAATCTTAGCCCAGGGTGGCCTTGAACTCACGGCAATCCTCCTACCTCTGCCTCCCAGTGCTGAGATTGTACCTGATACTGACTCATAATCTTAGCTAATGATGGAGTTCTGCTTTTGAAAGCTGCTTGCTTCAGGTAATAGTAAGAGGTGGTCTTTGTGGGTTTTGCATTTATAAACCCTTGCAGAAGGCAGTCTGGCACTGCTTCTTGCTCAGATTTCTGACAAGAACAGTTGCCAGCTGGCTTAATACTCTCCTTTTTTACCTTTATTGGGTGGTTGAGCCTCAGTTTACCCATAACATGACAAAAGCAACAATAATTCAAATCGGGCATCAGGGAGTGTTCCTGTGGAGACTGAGGAAGGAGGGTGGCTTGAGCCAAAGGAGTTCCAGACCAGCATGGACAACACTGTGAGACCCTCCATCTAAACATGCACAAAACACACTTTGGAAAAGAAACTGAAACTGGTGTTTCTCCCTTTACACACAAAGGGAGGCAAGTGTCTGTAGTTTGTGTACAGAGGCAGAAGTCCTGGCACACCCATACTCTCTCAAATAAAAATATTTTTTAAAAAGCAAGACTCTTGGGCTGTAAAGATGGTTCAGCAGTTAAAGGCACTCACTGCAAGGCCTGATTGCTAGAGTTCAATTCCTCAGTACCCAAGTAAAGCCAGATGCACAAAGTGGCAAGAGGCCTTGGCATACCCATTCCCATTCTCTCTCACATACCTACATACATACACAATGTATATACACACACACACACACACACACACACACACACACACACACACACACCAACCATATCCCTCCTTGCAAATAAGTTTTAAAAAATTTTAACACTTATCCTATCAATATAAATAATGATCAGTCACAATGATGTCAGCCCAGCAGAACACAGAACACTGAACTGAACTCCATGGCTAGCAGCTCTATGTCTTTCATAGACAGTGAAAAGTTACTGATTTTAGACAGTAATCAAATTTGTGCTTTTAAAGAACATTAGCCAGGTGTGGCAGCTCACACCTTTCATCCCAGCATTTGGGAGGCTGAGGTAGGAAGATTGTCATGAGGCCAGCCTGGGCTACAGAGTAAATTCTGGGTCAGCCTAGATTGAAACTCTGCCTCAAACAACAATAGGAAAAAAGCCAGGTGTGGTTGCCCAGGCCTTGGGGGGGATAACATAAGCCATGTGTGGTGGTACATGCCAATAAGGCCTTGGGAAGTGAAGACAGAGGATCAAGAGTTCAAGGCAGCCTAGACTACAAAATGAGTTTTAAGGTCAGCTTGGGCTCATGAGAGAGCCTATCTCAAAATAAATAAATAGACCCTACCTTGAAAAACCAAAATAAATAAATAAGTAAATAAAACTAGGGTATAATGAAATGGATTAAGTTTGAAATCAGACTGAGCTGGGCATGGTGGCGCACGCCTTTAATCCCAGCACTCGAGAGGCAGAGGTAGGAGGATCACCGTGAGTTTGCCAGCCAGAGACTACATAATGAATTCCAGGTCAGCCTGGAATAGAGTGAGACCCTACCTCGAAAAACCAAAAAAAAGAAAAAAGAAAAAGAAATCAGACTGATCTAGGGTCTCACTCTAGCCCAGGCTAACCTAGAACTCACTCGGTTGTCTCAGGCCAGCCATGAATTCACATGAATCCTCCTACCTATGCCCCCGAGTTCTGGGAATGAAGGTGTGCACCACCACCCCTGCTGTGTTTAACTTAGATTCTGTTCATCTGCTGAGCAAAATTCAACAAAGTTACCAACCTCTCCAAATTGTCACTTTTCCACTGTAAAAACAGGACTGACGATCTCACATGTACAACATGGTGTTGTACATGTGAACTCCTGGATATTTTATATATATTGCAACATTTATCAGAAGCTCATAACTAGCATAACAGTGTAACAGTCCAAATTTAAACAGTACCAAATTAATTGATTATTGGCACATAGGAGAAGCAAATTAATGTCCAATAACAAAGAACAGCTTAAGTCTTTACTGAAGGGTATCAGATGAGAGAGCCCAAGGCATGGTGCATAGTCTAGATACATAAGTATATATTCGCCAAAAGCCAAAAAGGGCATTAGCTCCTTTTTGTTTTTCTTTTTTGGGTTTTTGTTGTTGTTTTGTTTTGTTTTGTTTTGTTTTGTGTTTCTGAGGTAGGGTCTACCTCTAACTCACAACTGACCTGGAATCCACTATGCAGGTTGGGATTAAAGGCATGTACCACCAGGCCCGGTTTATTTTGTGGATTACCAAATGCAAGCATTATTGCCCAGGCTGCTTCAATGCTACTCACCTATACAGGCAGTCCATGTAGTCTGCACCCTTGCTGTATTCTTCCCAGTACCTATGATACATAACAAGCACTTGTTCCTCAGACTCCAGAACTCTCTAAACAGAGAAAAAAATGTACTGAGAATGTACTAATCATTTTCATTGCCAACTATAAAATGTATCAAAATTAAGTCTAAAATAACATACAATTCTTACATTATAAAACACATTCATAAATTATATTTTAATGACCTTAGTACAAATAAAAGGACTGGAGTAAAAAAAAAACCTTAGATAAGAAAGTGATTCTCAGTATGGAACAGAGAATGAACTGTTTCTTTCTCTAAAATAAAAGAACAGAAGACTAATACCTTGATTTTTGTCTTTGGATAGACACTAAAATTCAGTTTTAATAGGGAAGATCATCTTGGACAGGAATACAATTAAATTAAAGTCTCATCAAGTATTAAAATTCTCAATAAAAATTGTTAAAAAGAACATGGACTGGAAATTTAGCTCAGAGGTAACCATGAGCAAGGCCCCGGGTTCAAATTCTAGCACCACAAAGAAAAAAATAAACTGAAGAACATTAACTCACTATCTTATATTCATGTGTTTCCTTCAACACTTAAAAAGGATCCACTCCTAACCAAGAACAGGGGTAGACACTTGCTAAGGGTTATGTTGCTTACACCTATTTTCTAGATAAGGGAGAGCTCAGTCCAGAAAGACTCACTGAGTTTCCTGGTTTTCAGAACAGATTATCAAGGCAGAGTTCAAGATTACAGCTAGTCAGTTCCTGATAAAATCAATCACCCAAGATCAATTAGAAAGGCTATCTACAAACCAGGCGTGGTGGCGCACGCCTTTAATCCCAGCGCTCAGGAGGCAGAGGTAGAAAGATCACCAAGAGTTCAAGGCCACCCTGAGACTACATAGGTCAGCCTGGGCTAGAGTGAGACCCTACCTCAAAAACCAAAAAAAAAAAAAAAAAAGAAAGAAAAGAAAAGAAAGGCTATCTACAGGGCTGGAGAGATGGATGACTCAGCTGTTAAAGGTGATGCCTTGATGCCTGCAAATCCTGATGGCCCAGGCTTCATTCCCCAACACCCACATAAAGCCATGCATCTGGAGGTCATTTCTAGTGGCAGGAGGCCCTGGCATACTCATACTCACTCTCTCTTTGTCTGCTTCTTTTTCTCTTTCTCTCTCAAATAAGTATCTTTTTAAAAAAGAAGTGTTATGTATGACGATTGTGGCCAGATCATGGGTGCTGCTACTGTCACATGTGGTTATGAAGGAGGACTGCCATGAATTCGAGGCCAGCCTGGGACTACAGAGTGAGTTCCAGGTCAGCTTGGGCTAGAGTGAGACCCTACCTTGAAGAAAAAAAAAAGACAGACACAAGACAGAAAATCTAGAAATTGGTGTATTCTTCACTGGAAAACAGTGAACTAGTCAAATAACCATGTAGCTATAGACATGTTCAATTCCATCTCTTACCTTATGCAAATTCCGAACGTGATTTTCCAAAAAAATCTTTGTTTCTGCATAAAGTCTTTCTCCCAGCGGTTCAGGATAGGCCACACATAAAGCATAGATATCTCTAGTCAATTTATTAAGGAGTTCATAGTCATTAAAGTTATAATTTCAAACTGTGAGGTTTAAAAAAAAAATCAAAAACCACTTTTGTGGTTTAAGCATATGATATGCATAATATTGTTATACTATATGCAACATATTATTTGTTAATGGTAAAACATATGCCCATGCCTTTAAATATTTTATTTGAGAGAGAGACAGATAGATAGAATGGGCCTCTAGCCACTGCAACAAACTTCAGACACATGTACCAACTGTGCATCCGGTTTTATGTGGGCACTGGGGAATTGAACTCAGGCCCTTCTGCTTTGTAGGCAAATGCCTTAACTGCTAAGCCATCTCTCCAGCCCAGCCATGCTTTTAAAACAATACAATGAGGGCTGGAGAGTTGGCTCAGCGGTTAAGGCACTTGCCTCCAGTGCCTAAGGCCCCGGGTTCAATTCCCCAGGACCCACATAGGCCAGACCCACAAGGTGGTGGCTCTGGTACGTACTCTCTCTCTCTCTCTCTCTTTCTCTCTCTCTCTCTCTGCTTGAAAATGAATAAAATATTTTTTTAAAAAATACAATGAATGCATTACTTATTGATTCAACAAGTTTTTTGTTTGTTTGTTTTTTGGGTTTTTAAAAGTAGGGTCTCACTCTAGCCCAAACTGGCCTGGAATTCACTATGAGGTCTCAGGCTAGCCTTGAACTCACTTCAATCCTCCTACCTCTGCTTCGCCTGTGCTGGGATTAAAGGTGTGCACCACCAGGCAAGTTCTTATTAAGGACTATTTTGAAGGCACTGTGGGAAACTTTTTTTTAATTTGAAAGCAGTGAGAGAGAGAAAAAGAAAAGAGAATAAGAGCCAAGCATGGCTTTAATCCCAGCACTTGGGAGGCAGAGGTAGGAGGATTGCCACGAGTTCAAGGCCACCCTGAGACTACATAATGAATTCCAGGTCAGCCTGGGCTAGAGTGAGACCCTACCTCGGAAAAAAAAAAAAGAGAGTAAATATGCCAGGGCCTCTTGCCACTGCAAAGATATTCCAGATATATGAGTGAATTTGTGCATCTGGCTTTATGTGGATACTGGGGAATCAAACCTAGGCTGTCAGGCTTTGCAAGCAAGCACCTTTAGCTGCTGAACCCCAGAAAAGTAGTCTTTCAACAGTTAAAATTTAATTTTTATTTAAGAGTAGACATACGGGGAAAAAAAAGAGTAAGCATATAGGCTGAACATGGTGGCAAATGCATTTAGTCCCAGCATTCAAGAGACTGAGGTGGAAGGATGGCCTTCAGTTCAAAGCTAAAGTCAACCTGGGCTGGACTGAGACCTTCAAAGAATAAAAGAAAAAGAAAAAAAGAGAGAGAGAAAAGAGGGAAAGAGAAAAAGAAAAAAATTAGCTAAGAAACTAATCAATATAAGCTCTTTAAAGGCAAATCTATAGATTACCCTCTAAATGCACAGAAAAGTAACAGGAATCGGGTGCTTACTGCACAAGCATGGGGGCCTGAGGAGGCCTGACTCTCAATCCCCAGCCCAAGAACAGGCCATGGCCACGCATGCCCAGGGCCCTAGCGGACAGTCACTGAGCAGAGGGGGGCATCCAACATTCTCCTTCAGAGACTTTGATCATTTGAATAGATGTCCCCAAAAGATTCAGGAGTTTCATTAAAAACTTGTCTGGAGGGCTGGAGAGATGGCTCAGCAGTTAAGGCACTTGCCTCCAGTGCCTAAGTCCCCCAGTTCAATTCCCCTGGTGATATCTCTCTCTCTCTCTCTCTCTCTCTCTTTCTGCTTGAAAATGAATATTAAAAATAAAACTTGTCTGGAGACTCCAGACTGGAGGAGTCACTGTGGGGATCCTAGAGGTCAGCCTTAAGGTGTTACTGGGGACAGAGCAGCCTAAGATAGGCAGAGAGCAGTCTGAGGTCTGCCTGAGGTTCCTGCTGTTTGGTTTTACTAGTGGTGATAGTGATGGTTTTTCTCTCTGCTTGGACCTGTGAAAGGAAGGGAGCCTCCTTCACCATTATGGAACTTATCTGTACTTCTCATAAACCCACTAGAAATCTCTTTCTGTTTAAGCCAAGCTTGCTGGCTCACACCTATAACCTCAGCACTTGGAAGACTGAGACCGGAGGACTGCTGTGAGTTCAAAGTCTGGCCACAGAGTGAGGCCCTATGGCAAAAAAAAAAAGATGTACTGACTATTTCCCTGATTACAATGGAAGGAAGGGAGCTGGACTGACTCCTAAGTATGTTTCCAGAGCCGGAAGTCAGCCTGAGAGGTACTCTAAGTACATGACAGGCTGTGATTGCCACAGTGAGAACCTGGAAACGGTCACGCTGGAGCTTCTTCTATTCACCACGCTTAGGCCTATGTTCACTTTTGAACAAATGAGAACGGCTCTCAAGCTGCTATGAAAGGATACGAGAAGCGATCATTCCATGTTGCTCTCTCCACGTATTCCAACATGACGACCGCTTTGATTGTGGTCAGGAGCTTGTTCCAGGTCTCATCAAAGTCTACAACTCGGGGTTTCAAAGACATTGTGCCGTTTAGAGTTGAAACCTGTTCATTAAAAACCAACATTAGCAGAAATTCCATCAGCTCGGCTATTTGGGTATAAATATCACAACATTAAACAGCATAAAGGAAAGAACTAGAAACAGAAGCTGGGACCTAGGGAGAGCTAAATAAATGCTTGTCTTCTCATGACCATCTGAATAAACCTTTATGAGTAGTGAGTGGCTTGAAAGACGGATAAGCCTCATTTAATATGCTGAGGAAAAGAACCAGGGACCCACTGAACCAACCCAAGGTCCCATCACAGGAGGTGACACAGCCACTCCATAAACACTCTGGTCACAAATACTATGCTTGAGGCCCCTTGTCTTCCTGGAGCATCAGTTTAATAAAAGATTCAGAGGAAAATGTACATTTACTTAAAACAAGCAGGAATAATTTTAGAGTGGGACACAAACTTCACACAAACTTCTACAATGAAAAATAATAAAGACGTTTAAGAAATGTCAGGCCAACAGATTGATGCTGTTCTCACTCTTGATTAGACGTGCTGGTGGCCACTGGGGAGACTGGAAACTGATCCTGATGCTGAGAACTCTCTTTCCCTCATGGCTGGCCAGCAGGAACTCCTAAACCTCCAGGTTTTTGGAAAGACTCCCCTTGGCCTCAGCCATGAAAGCCCTTCTTTCCCCACATGAACCTTTCCCTCATGATAAGAGTCTCCTATATCTTCCCTTCTTAGTATTTTCTCGAATCAAGTCTCTCTCTAAACCTTACCCTCTGGCGGTCTGTAATTTTAATTCTTTATAGTTATAGGACAAGAATCCAGGAACTCTTAAGTTTTAAAGTTTGTTGTGTTGGCAAGGAACCCCAAGTTTCCCCATTACAAGCTGAGCAAGGCGACAATTTCCCATTATAGATCCACTTTACAAGGGTTTCCTGGAAGATTACAGCAAGCCTCTTTGTTTTCAAACAGAAGAATCCCAAATTCTTCCTCAAAAATAAGAACTCAAAAAGCCGGACGTGGTGGCACACACCTTTAATCCCAGCACTCGAGAGGCAGTTAGGAGGATTGCCGTGAGTTCAAGGCCACCCTGAGACTACAGAGTGAATTCCAGGTCAGCCTGGACTAGAGCAAGACCCTACCTCGAAAAACCAAAAAAAAAATTCTTTTGTTTTGTTTTGTTCTGTTTCTCAACGTAGGCTTTCATTCTAGCCCAGATTGACATGGAATTCACTATGTAGTCTCAGGCTGGCCTTGAACTCACTACCATCCTCCTACCTCTATCTCCTGAGTGCTGGGATTAAAGGTGTGCACACCATACCTGGCTAAATACACATTCTTGATAAATGGGATATCATACGCATGCTCATAAATAATTTTAATGGTGGCATAGACTGATTTATAGAATCAGACTGACGCATCCCCATTGAGACCAAAGGTAGAACAGGCTCAAACACAAGAAAATACCAGACGAAGGAAGAAACTTCTGGAAACCAAAGCAAGAGAAGTTCCAACCTACCAGCCTAGAGAAACATGTCCTACATGGGCAAATCAACAGCAGAAAGCATGCTGAAGTAACCCACAATTATCTGCTTCCCTCCTAAAAAGTTCATGTAACTGAAAACTTTAAGTTGCTTCATTTTCTTGAAACAGTTTAATTGTTAACTTATTCATGGAGTGCTTACACCAGGATCATCAGAGGGACAGGAAAAGAAAGAATGCAGAGGCTGGGGATGTGGCTCCATGGATAATGCACGGAGAGCCTCAGTTAAGACCCCTAGACCCCACAGAAAAGCCACGAGCCATCCCAGTGCGCCTACAGCAAGAAGGGAGGCTGAGACCCTGCAAGGCAAGGACCAAGCTGAAAGACGTCCCCTGACCCCTCATACACACACACACACACACACACACACACACACACACACACACACACACGGTGGCATGTGTGTGTCCACACAAACACTAAAATAAGGAAACACTAGGGGAGGAGAGAGAGAGAGAGCAAGCAGACCCAGGCTGTGAGCTCATAAAACCATCACAGAACCCATGAAAGGTCCAGGGTTCAATCCCCCTCAGACATCCCATCACGTATCACTTCAGCTCTAAGATGGCTCTGATGTCACATTTCTCAGAGCATGAAAGTCACTGAGGACATGCAATCACCATACACAAAGCCTGAACCTTGACAGCATCTGGAAGTGGAACAAAGACATAGTGGAAAACCTGTGAAACGCAAGGATCTGTAGTTGAGTCACTAGTAATGTACTGATGTTAATTAATTAATTCCCTGTTTTTCCAGGACTGAGGATCAAATCCAGAGCCTCCAACATGCTAGGCAAACACTGAGGTTGTATGTGTGGTGGTGTCATTATTTCTGTTTTCTGAGACAAGGTCATGCCATGAAGACAGAGACACAACTTGTAAAAGTAGAAGCCTAAGTCTACCCTGTAATAACCATTTCTAGTCTCCAACAACTTTGCTAACCCAGACCTGAGGATCAAACCTAAAAACTATGCTGACAGTGGTGATACAAGCCTGGTAGTTGAAGCAAGATTACAAGTTCAAGTCCAGCTTGGGCTACAGTGAGAACCTATCTCAAAAATAATAAAAATAGGGCTGAAGAGATGGCTCAGTGGGTAAGGCGCTTGCCTGCAATACCTAACAACCTAAGTTTGATTCCCCAGTCAGTACCTATGTAGAGCCAGAGGCACAAAGTGCCCATGCATCTGGAGTCCGTTTGCAGTACCTGGATGCCCTGGTGCACCCATTAAGTCTGTCTCTATCTCTCTTTGCTTGCAAATTAAATAATTCTAATACATATATATATATATATATATATATATTTCTTTCTTTGAAAAATAATAAAATAAGCCAGGCCTGGTGGCACACACCTTTAATCCCAGCACTTGGGAGGCAGAGGTAGGTCAACCACTGTGAGTTTGAGGACAGCCTAGAACCAGAGTTCCAAGCAGCCTGCGCTAGAGTGAGACTCTACAGGAGGAGTGAGGGGGAGTGTAACAATATAAAATAAAAACAAAAATAGTAGACCAATTTGAATAGAAAGATATACTAATGCTAACTAGTATACTGAAAGTTAAAGTGTCCATCAATTTACAAAGTATTGTACATTTAGTAGCTCAAAGTGCATCTGGTTTAATTATCTCAAAACCATTAAGGTTAAAGCAACTAAAGAAAAAATTTTCCAGCTTCCTTCCTCTAAACGATACAACCAATAGGATACAACTTGCAACATAAATTGTGATAGATAGTACAGGTCTGTGATCCCAGCACTTGGGAGGTGGAGACAAGAGAGATGGCTCAGCAGTTAAGGTGCTTGCCTGCAAAGCCTAAGGACGGGGGTTCAATTCCCCAGGACCTACATAAAGCCAGATGCACTACAAATAGCGCATGCATCTGGAGCTCATTTGCAGTAGCTGGAAGCCCTGACATGTCCCTTCTTTCTCTCTCTGTGTTTATTTCTTTCTCTCTCTGTGTGTCTGAATCTCTCTAATTGGAAATATATAAATATTGAAAAACAAGGCAGAGCCGGGCGTGGTGGCGCACGTCTTTAATCCCAGCACTCGGGAGGCAGAGGTAGGAGGATTGCCTTGAGTTCGAGGCCACCCTGAGACTACATAGTGAATTCCAGGTCAGCCTGGACTAGAGCAAGACCCTACCTCAAAAAACAAAAACAAACAAACAAAAAAAAAACACACAGTATCAAGTATAGCATATATTATTCAGATTCAAACCCCAGGACATCACTCTGAACAGATAATCTGATTGAGCAAGAAGGGACTCAGCCATACACCTCAAATACCAACAACTTGTCATAATTTTATAACATCCAAGTATCTATGTTTCTTGATTTTCGCACCTGGAACTCATGTGTCACTGAGACTGGCATTTTTTCCATATTTTAACCCTAGCCAGTCCCAATTCTTCATAACTTTACCTCCAACAAGAGAATACACACAGAGACTGTCCTAATCCAAACCTTCTAACAAACCTTCTACAGAGTACACTAAAAAAAAACACATAGGACATAGAAAAATGCACACTTTTGCAAAAAGGGTCACAAAGAGAAAATATTCTTCAAAAAGTTCACATCTGGGGGCTGGAGAGACAGCTCAGCGGTTAAGGCACTTGCTTGCAATGCCTAACGACCCTAGTTCAATTCTCCAGATCGCATATAAAGCCAGATGCACAAGGCGGCATGTTCTAGAGATCATTTTCAGTGGCCAGCTGCCCTGAAACGCCCATTCTGTCTCTTTCTCCTTGAAAAAAAAAAAAAAAAAACATATATACTCACAGGTAAGAATGCTTCCTGCACAAGCATGAGAGCTGAGGACCAAAGTCCAATCCCCAACATCCATGCAAAAAGCTGGCATGGTTGTGCATGTCTGTAACACTAGTGCTGAGTGGGGAGGAAGAGAGGCTCCCTCGTCAGCCAGTGTAAGTGAAAACAGGTAGCTCCAGGTTCAATGAGAAATTCTATCTCTTAAAGTAAGGTGAAACAGTGACAAGGACACCCAACATCTTCCTCTGGCCTCCGAACACACACACACACACACACCATAAAAATTTAAGAAAGAGGGCTGGGAAGATGGCTCATCGGTTAAATAAAGCCCTTGCCTGCAAAGACTAAAGACCTGAGTTCTATTCCCCAGGACACACATAAAGCCAGATGCACAAGGTGGTGCATGTGTCTGGAGTTCGTTTGCAGTGGCCGGAGGCCCTGGAGCATCCATATTCATTCTCATTCTCTCTCTCTCTCTCTCTCTCTCTCTCTCTCTCTCTCTCTCTCTCTCTCAAATAAATAATTTAAAAAAACAGAATGGATAGACGGATGAATTCATATCTAAACTGTACATGACAGGACACACCTATAATCCTAACACTTGGAAACAAGCATGAAAATCGCCAAAAATTTGAGGCCAATCAAAACAGCTAAGCCAGTGTTCCAATGTCCATTCATTCTCACCGTAATGCACACCCAGAGAATTTACATCTGTAGGTCAAAGACTCAGAGTGCAGCGATCAAATCAGAAAATAGCACAGAACCCTGTGGTTTTCTCCATGTCTTCCGATACTGTCCTTTTAGGTGTTCTGGCCTGTTTTACAACCTTTGAACTATTGAATTTAAAGCAATGTGTAAGGAATGCTACCATTCTGCAAGCTTGGAATAACAATACACACCTTACTGGTACACAAAACATACTTTTAGAAAGATGCAAGACACAGCTAACACTCTGACTCCAAGGGAATATAGGTGACTGAGGGATAAGAAACGGAGAGAATAATACTCTAACCTATTAAATCTTTCATATTCTGAATGTGAATATGATTTTTATTCAAGAATACAGCACCGAGCTGGAGAGATGGCTCAGCAGGTAAGGTGCTTGCCTGAAAAGCCTAATGACCTGGGTTCAATTTCCCCAATAACCACATCAAGGCCAGGTACACAAAAGTGGCCCATGCATCTGGAAAACATTTGCAGTGGCTGGAGGCACTAGTACGCCCATTCTCTCTCATTCTCTCTCTCTCTCTCTCTCTCTCTCTCTCTCTCTCTCTCTCTCTCTCTCTCTCTCTCTGTCTTTCCCTCCCTTCCTCCCTCCCATTCTGTCTCTCCTCTTCTCTGCTTGCAAATAAAAAAATATATTTATTAAAAATACAGTATGGGCTGCAAAGATAGCTCAGCGGTTGGGTGCTTGCCTGCAAAGTCTAAAGACCCAGGTTCAATTCCTCAGTTCCCTCATAAAAGCCAGGTGCACTGGAGTCCATTTGCAGCTGATGGAGGCCTTGGCATACCCATTCTCTTTCTTTCTTCCATCTCTCTCTGCTTGCAAATAAAAATAAAGTATTTTTAAAAGATTAAAAATGAGCCCCGAGCCGGGCGTGGTGGCGCACGCCTTTAATCCCAGCACTCGGGAGGCAGAGGTAGGAGGATCACCATGAGTTCGAGGCCACCCTGAGACGACATAGTGAATTCCAGGTCAGCCTGGGCTAGAGTGAGACCCTACCTCGGAAAAAAAAAAAAAAAATGAGCCCCAGGTTCATGGTGACAGACATGATGATTGATCAAAACCTATCAACACATGCCAGGCGTGGTGGCGCAGGCCTTTAATCCCAACACTAGGGAGGCAGAGGTAGGAGGATCACCATGAGTTCAAGGCCACCCTGAAACTACATAGTGAATTCCAGGGCAGCCTGGGCTAGAGTGAGACCCTACCTCGAAGGAAAAAAAAAAAAACTATCAACACAGAAATCCAGGGACTGCAGAGAACTCAACACTAAATCAGACTGCCAAAAGGCCTGCCATGGCTCAGGAAACTTTGTGGAAGAGCCAGAGTGGGTAGGAATATCCTGAGGCATTGTCCCCCGCTGCCCCACAGTGAGGGCTGGAGATGGCCCTCTCTAAGGTTAAGGCGCTTGCCTGCAAAGCCTGGCAACTAGAGTTGGATTCCCCAGTACCTGTGTAAAGCCAGGTGAACAAAGTGGCACATGCATCTGTTGTCCATAAGCAGCAGCTGGAGACCCTGGGGTGCCCATTTTTGTTTCTATCTTTCTCTGCTTACAAAAATAATTAAAATATAAATAAATAAGCTAGGCGTGGTAGCGCATGCCTTTGATCCCAGCCCTCGGGAGGCAGATGTTGGAGGATCACCATGAATTCAAGGACACCCTGAGACTACATAGTGAATTCCAGGTCATCCTGGGCTAGAGGGAAACCCTACCTAGAAAAATTAAAAACAGCAAGGCCGGGTGTGGTGGTGCACACCTTGAATCCCAGCACTCAGAAGGAAGAGGTAGGAAGAGTGCCTTGAGTTCAAGGCCAGCCTGAGACTACATAGTGAATTCCAGGTCAGCCTGGATTAGAGCGAGACCCTACCTTGAAAAAAAAAAAAAAAAAGAAAAAAACAGCAAATTATACCAAAAGTTAAATATCTTTTCTCTACTTAACTAGAATTTAGGTTCCACAAAGGCAGACATGTTCTTTTTTCACTATCTCTACACTGCCTGGTCCATAGTCAGATGAACAAACGAAAGAACAAACAGAAAAATGACTCCTTAAATCCCTCTACTATATTCCAGGCACGAATATCTACTTTTAGAACTAGGTCTAGGGAAAAATAGCTCAGTGATCAAAGGTACTTGCCTGCAAAGCCTAACAGCCTAGGTTCAATTCCCCAGAACCCATGTAAAGCCAAATGCACAAAGTGGTACAAACAACTGAGCTTCATTTGCAGCTGCAATTCTCTTCCTCTCCCCACACCTAATCCGTGCAAATAAACTAATTAATTAAAGCCAGGGGTGGTGACACACACCTTTAATCCCAGCACTGGGAGGCAGAGACAGGAGGGTTGCCTTGAGTTCAAGGCCACCCTGAGACTACATAGTGAATTCCAGGTCAGCCTGGACTAGAGTGAGACCCTACCTCAAAAAACCAAAAAAATAAATAAAAATAAACTAATTAAAAAAAATTAGGTCCAACTTATCATGTCCAGTCCAACTCCATCACCATAAACCAACCTACTTCCCTCACCTCCTCCCCATCCCAGAGCAAGCATTCCGCCCTGCTTCACCCCTACCCAACCTACTGTTCCACCTTCAAACATCTCCAAACCTTGATACTTGTCTGTCACACTTCAAGGTCACTCCTCGACCACAGAAATCTATGGATTATAAATCAAACTAACTTAGTCCTAGCTTTCAAAGAGAATTCCACTACCTTTCAACGTAAAAACCACACTCCTCAGGACAAGGAGGATTTATCTGTTCCGGCCCCAGACTAGGACCTAACCTCTCTCACAAGGTCCTACCAGTCTTTTTTGTTTGTTTGTTTGTTTTTCCAGGTAGGGTCTTACTCTAGCCCAGGCTGGCCTGGAATTTGGAATTCACTGTGTAGTCTCAGGGTGACCCTGAACTCATGTTGATCCTACTTCTGCCTCCGGGTACTGGGATTAAAGTCTTGTGCCACCACACCCTGCTGGTCCTACCTTTCTTAAACTAAACCTTTGGGGGGGGGGGGAGTCCCACACCACCTCAGGGCAGAAATACCATTTGTTTTACTCTCAAAAGACTTCATTCAGAATTTCCATAGGCTTCATCCTCTCATTTTTTTCAATTAGCAGGTCAAAGGTCAACCTTTCCAGACCAAAGCATCTGAAACAATTTTTTTTTCTCCTTTGGAGCACTAATTCTCAAATTATTTTGGTCTATCTACTGCCTCCCTCCCCAATCAGAAGGCTCCAAAAAGGCAGACACTTCACATGTCATACAGGTCTGTCCCTAGCGCCTGCAATAATGCTTGGCATATAGTACAGGCATTTAATAAGGCAAAACTTGAAAGATTTTACCAGTGAAAGCCCAGCCTGGCGGTACACACCTGTAAGCTGACCACTTGGGAAGATGAGGCAGAAAAGAGGGTCTCAGTTTGATGCCAGCATGGGCTACAAAGTGAACAAGACACAAGACCAGTCAGGGCTACATAGTAAGACCTAGTCACCAAAAAAAAAAAAAGAAAGAAAAAAAAGAAAAGAAAAGAAAAAGGAAAATCACAAGAGAATAAGAAAGAGTATTTGGAATACAGGTGAACAGATGAATATTCAAAAGATCGAATGTACTGTAGAAACAGTCCCACAACTCGTAAATAACCAGGACCCCCTCAATTATATATATAATATACATATATATCGAGTAAAACACTGTGCACAACTGTTATTTCATCTGTGATTCTTGGGAAGGTATTCCCAAATGCTGTTTGCATATGAGCAAAAGAGGCAAAGACAGCTAATGACAATAACAAACATATATATACACGTTGTGATATATATGGATACTTTCTTTTTGTGGGATGCTAGGGGGTGCACTCAAGGCCTCTCAGCATGCTCAGCAAGTGGAGTAGCACTGAGCTACACCCCAGTCCAATCTGAACCTCAAGTTGAAACTTCAAGAGTCTTGTCATCCAAGAGGAAAGAGTAGCCAAGGGGACAGGGGAAAACTTGCAATGATAGCAGTCTGCAAATCCACAGACCTGTTCCCCTCGCAGGCACGGAATGGCAAGTGTTGGAGAGAGTCTGATTTCACCCGAACCCAGAGACAGTGGAGGCAGAAGGTGCAGCAGAGAGGCACAGCTAACCCTCCCTCCCCAAACCTATCCATCTTCGCTGTCCGTGGAAACAAAAGTGAAAAGGACTCGTGGCCAGAATGGTCTGGGGGTGATGGCACCCTCTCCAACACACACTTCTGGACCCGTGTGGCCTTCACTCTCACCTCCCTTCCTTTGCAGGAAAATGGGGCCGAGGGAGGGAGGGAGGGGCGGTCAAGATCGGGTCCAGGAGGCCCGGGATCTGGTCCAGGGGTGGGGGTGGGGGGTCAGCAATCTGGGGGGAGGGGTCAGCGATGGGGGGGAGCCCGCATCATCCCCTGAGGGTGGTGCCCCCCCACCCCTTCCCTCCGCCCCAACCCCGCCACCCCGGGAGCCGGGAAGGGAAGTTTCCGTGCGCCTGCAGCGCGGAGCCCCCCGAAACCTCGCTCGGCGGCGGGGTTACCTCGTGCAGAAGCAGGACGGGGGGAAGGGGACGGGGGGGGCGAGGGGAAGGGGAGGCAACCGGTTGAAGGACGAAGCCCCGGGCGCGGAGGGTGGGCGGCGGCGGCGGCGGCTGTCAGCTCGCGATCCCCGGCTCACAGCGCTGCCATTACTGCGTGCCGAGGCCACCTCCCCTGCCGGCCGCCGCCACCGGGGCCCGGGACGCGGGGGTGGACCGCGCGGCCTCCCGGCGCTCACCGGCTCCCTCCGGCCGAGCGATGCACAGCCCCGGGCTCCGGACGTGCAGGACGGGACCGAGGGACACAGGGGAGTAGGATGGACAGACGGCGAGGTGTGGAGATCACTCGTCCTCCTGGGCTCCCGGCATTGCTCAACACGCATCCCCCCCCTCCGCGCCTCCCCTCTTCCGCCGCCCCGAAGCCCCCCTGCGGCACGCAAATGGTACAGTCCGGGGTACGGCAAGCCGCGGGAGCCCCGTGTCATGAGAACGCGAAGCAAGGCCACGGGAATCAATCTTGGAAGTGATTCATTGGCCCGATCGGGGCGCAGAGGACGCACGGCGGCGCCCACCGACTCTCGGGAGTGATGGGTCACAGTCAGCATGGGCGGGTGGACAGGATGCTCTGATTCCCTGGTTTTGAGACTTACGTGGGTCTTGCAATGTAGAGTTCTGGCTGGCCTGGAAACTCTTCTTCAGTGCAATCCAAGGCTGGCCTTGAAGTAGCGATCCTCCTGCCTCAGCCTCTCGAGAGCTGGGGTGGCGAGCGTGAGACACTTCACCTGACTAGGTTTTCACCTTCGAACAAAATTCTAGGAAGTAAATATTTTGACAATAAAGGCACTCAGGACCACAGTGATAATCCTCCATTCACCATTGCCCAACCTTAAATTAATCCCAAGGGGTTTCCTCCCCTCC
Source organism: Zapus hudsonius (assembly GCA_004024765.1). NCBI lineage: Eukaryota > Metazoa > Chordata > Mammalia > Rodentia > Dipodidae > Zapus > Zapus hudsonius. The sequence goes on from PVHP010005102.1 coordinate 52,994, forward strand.
AATCTTTAGGATAAAGGTGTGGCTCAAGCCTTTCATCCTAGCTTTAGGGAGGCGGAGGTAGAAGGATCACCAGGAGTTCCAGGCCAGCCTGAGACTACAGAGTGCCTACATAGTTGGCCAGATCCTACCTCGAAAAAGAAACAAAAACAAAAATAAATAAACCAACCTGGCGTGGTGGCGCACACCTTTAATCCCAGAATGATTAAATCCCACCTTTATCTTTTGGGTCGTCGCAGCCATGAGCAGCAAAGTCTCTCCCGACACCCTGTACGAGGCGGTGCGTAAAGTTCTCCAAGGGAACCAGCACAAGGGCCTCAAGTTCCTGGAGACGGTGGAGCTGCAGATCAGCTTGAAGAACTAAGACCCCCAGAAGGACGAGCTTTTCTCGGGCACCTTCAGGCAAGTCCACCCCCCCCCAAGTTTTCGGTGTGCATCTTGGGGGACCAGCAGCACTGCGATGAGGCCAAGGCTGTGGACATCCCCACATGGACATCGAGGCGCTGAAGAAGCTCAACAAGAACAAGAAGCTGGCCAAGAAGTAAGATGCCTTTTTGGCGTCTGAGTCTTTGATCAAGCAGATCCCAAGAATCCTGGGCCCTGGGCCTGAACAAGGCTGGCAAGTTCCCCTCCCTGCTGACACACAACGAAAACATGGTGCCGAAAGTGGATGAGGTTGAGGAAGTCCACCATCAAATTCCAGATGAAGAAGGTGTTGTGCCTGGCTGTTGCAGTTGGTCATGTGAAGATGACAGATGATGAGCTGGTTTACAACATCCACCTAGCTGTCAATTTCTTGGTGTCCTTGCTCAAAAAGAACTGGCAGAATGTCCGTGCTTTGTACATCAAGAGCACCATGGGCAAGCCCAGCGGCTCTATTAGACACAGTTTAATAAATCCCAGTGCTACCTGTAAAAAAATAATAAATAAATCCCCCCTTTAATCTCAGAAAGCAGAGGTAGGAGGATCATGATGAATTCAAGGCCACCTTGAGACTACATAGTGAATTCCAGGTCAGCCTGGGCTAGAGTAAGACCCTACCTCGAAAAACCAAACAAACAAAAAAAATTAGTGAAGTGTGGTGGCACAGCCTTTGATCCCTGCAATCCAGAGACTGAGGGAGGAGGATGGCTGTAAGTTTGAGGCCAGTCTAGGGCTACCGAGTGAGTTCTGAGTCTGTCAAGGCCAATGAGGCCCTACCTGGGGGGGGGAGAAGGAAGGAACTAATTTAAAGGATAATGTTGACAAAAGTAGAGATTTACAACCTAATTCTGCCAACAAGACCAGAAATGATAGCAGACTCCCTGGCAAGAGATGAACCACCCATAGCACATCAGCTAGGGCCCAAGTGAAACCACAGAGGAAGTGGAGAGATGAGCAAGAGTGTTGTTCTTGGGCTGGAGATGGCTCAGTGGTTAAGGCTCTTAAGGGCCCCCAGAGCCTAAGGGCCCAGGTTCAATTCCCCAGTATCCAGTATCCACATAAGCCAGATGCACAGTGGCACATGTGTCTAGAATTCCCCTCCTGCCTCTTCTCTCTTTGTATCTCTTTGCTTGCAAACTACAGGACAATGGAGACAGACACTGAGGATACTCAGCAGAATTCCAGAACCTGCTAAGAGCTCACCACCTTGTCCACTGGTATTTAATTGGATTGCTTCTTCCAGAAAAAAAAAAGTACTCTTTTTAGAGACCCATGCCTTTAATCTCAGCACTGGGGAAGCAGAGGTAGGAGAATCAACTGTTAGTTCAAGGCCACCCTGAGACTGCATAGTGAATTCCAGGTCAGCCTGGGCTAGAGCAAGAGACCCTACCTCGAAAAACAAACAAAAAACAGTAACTTTCTATTAAATTTCTATTAAAGAAACTATACAAATACCACCTCAACTGCGTGATCATGTTAGCATTAGGAAGACAGTGTTGATAACTTTTACCTTTGATATGTAATGAGAAGTGCTTTACATCTATGACCATCCTCTCATCCCCAAACCCTAACTCCATTCAACCATGAGATAATACCAAATTCCTGTAGAAGGCGACTGTGATGGTTAGGTTTCGTTGTCAACTTGATCTTTTTAATTATCTTGGGCAGGTCTCTGAGGATGTTTACAGGAAGGCAGCTTCTCAGTAGGGGCCAGGATGTAAAGAAGCTCAAAGAAGCTAGAAGTAAACACCCTTTCCTGTGTGGGCAGTGCAGAAAGGACATTCCAGAGACTCAGGAAGCCATTAAGTCTGGGGAAGTGTTGTAAGACCCTACCCTAAGGCTATATAAAGGAGAAGAAATTCTCTTTAGCAGGGCGTGGTGGCGCATGCCTTTAATCCCAGCACTCGGGAGTCAGAGGTAAGAGGATCGCCATGAGTTCAAGGCCACCCTGACACTACATAGTGAATTCCAGGTCAGCCTTGACTAGAGCGAGACCCTACCTCGAAAAAAAAAAAAAAGAAATTCTCCTTGGCCCCCCTGCCTGTTCCCTGTCCTGTGTGTGTGTTGTAGGTGATGGGTTTTTCTCTGCTTGGACCTGTGAAAGAGGGCCAACCTCTTCCCCTCAATCTGTAGTTTAAATAAATACTTTCCTCCCATAAACTGTGCCTGGTTTGAAGATTCATCCCAGTGGTGTGTAGCTGACTATGATAGCGACTATATAAAATATCTGATTATTCCCATTTTTATTCTATATTGGGGAAAAGGTTTTTCATAGACTTTTTTTGCTAAGAAAATGGAAAACTAGAAAATTGTGATTAAAAATTGCAGTATAGGTAGTATTTGCATTGATCATCCCCTTTGCAGGTATAAAGCCTTAGGGCTGCACTACATTGTGGTTAGTGTATGGATTAATGTCTGGGTTTGTTTCCATCTGTCTATCAAAAAAGAGAAGAAAAGGGCTGGGGAGATGGCTCAGCGGTTGAGGCACTTGCTTCCAGTGCCTAAAAGCCCTGGGTTCAGTTTCCCAGGACCCACATGAACCAAACCCACAAGGTGGTGGCCCTGATGCACTCTCACTTACTCTCTCTCTCTCTCTCTCTCTCTCTCTCTCTCTCTCTCTCTCTCTCTTTCTCTGCTTGAAAGTGAATAAATAAAATATTGAAAAAAAAGAGAAGAAAAAATAAATGTGCATATGACCACTTTGTAAGCTGTAAAAGTTAGTAGTATGTCTGTGAGCTTCTCCTTATTCAGAAGCATATGAGTGATGTACAATTTGGATTATGCATAAAAGTGTTTTACATGTAACATCTTAAATGCATCTTAAATAGTAGTGCATTTGTATTGTATAAAGTTGATAATTTGCAAAAAAAAAAAAAAATCTGATCAGTACTCCCCAAACATGTCAAAATCATGAAAAGAAAAGTCCAGAGAAGACCAAGAAGACCTGAGACTAACCAGCTGGTGTCCTGTATGGGATTTTTTTTTTTTTTTTAGTTTTTCAAGGTAGGGTCTTGCTATAGTCCAGGCTGACCTGGAATTCACTATGTAGTCTCAGGCTGGCCTTGAACTCACGGCAATCCTCCTACCTCTGCCTCCTGAGAGCTGAGATTAAAGGTGTGAGCCACCACACCTGGCTCCAGGATGGGATTTTTGAAATTCGCTAAAAACTAAGAAAATCTGAATTAGAAGGATTGTAGTCACTGACAATGTGTCTAGATTGGTTCATTAGTTGTAACAAATGTGCCACGAGTGGGAAGGGACAGATAATATCACTTATCAATTTGGTAAAATAAGTAAGGCAGCTATCTTAAAAAGGAGGCTTAAATTAGTTTATAGTTTTTGTAGGTCCAACATCAAGGGTGAAGCCTTCCCTCTTATCAGAGTCCCAATGGAAAGCAGGGTATCATGTAGCAAGAGGATGTCTGTGAGATCTCTCACTCCTTATAAAGCCTCCAGAATTCAATGGTGGAGGTTCCAGCCTATTGACTTATCTAACCCTGATCTCTTTACATTGGGCCCATCTAGAAACACCTCAGATAAATTTCCACCCACTTAATTCATTTACATGATTCAAGGTTAAACCCTTGTACAAGTTGGGGCTGGAAGACAAATAGTTTAAATCACAGGTAGGGTGTGAGCGAAAAAAAACCCTCTTAATTATCTGACCAAATTCTCCAAATCTAAAACTGTCCTTTTTTTTTTCTTTTTGGATGTAGGGTCTCACTGTAGCCCATGCTGAGCTATAATTCACTATGTAGTCTCAGGGTGACCTTGAACTCACAGTGATCCTCCTACCTCTGCCTCCAGAGTGCTGGGATAAAAGGTGGTGCCAGCATGCCCAGATCTAAAACTGTCCTAAAGCCAGGTGTGATGCATCTGGAATTTGCAGTGGCTAGAGGCCCTGGCATAACCATTCTCTCTGTCTGTCTCTCTCTGCTTACAAATAAAAAAATAAAAAAAAATTTTAAAAGAGAGGGAGAAGGAACGAATGAGCTGTCCATATAACTTAAGGCACTTGTCTTGTATCTGCAAGTCCCTAGGTTCAATCCAGAGTACCACTGTGGTACTTTGAAGGAGTGTCCTTCAATAGATTCAAGAGCTTATTAAAGCTTGTGATTTGCCTCCACCCTTCTGGCTGGAGGAGGTGTCACCTTGGCCTGGCCTCTTAGGATCCAGCCCTAAGTTAATTCTAAGGTAGATGTGAAATTCCAGCTATACATATGCAAAGAGCAGTCAGAGCTCAAGTCTGGAGTTCCTGTTCTTTGCTAGTTGGAGTTTGGAGCGTGCTTGCTTGAGGTGCTGGTGATGGGTTTCTCTCTCTGCTTGGATCTGTGAAAGGCGACCAGCCTCTTTCTCCATTCTGAAACTTCCCATGGATCTATACTTTAATAAATATTTTCCTCCCAAAACTGCCTGGTTTGGAGATTGATCCCAGGGATGTGTGGCTGACTACGACAACCACAACGAAAAAAGAAGAGGAAAGAAATAAAAGAAGGAATATACTTTGATCCTAACACTTGGGAATTGGAGGCGGGATGTTCAGGAGTTCATGGTCATCCTCAGCTACTTAACCTTAATGACTGATGAGAGAGAAAGGAAAAATGAGAGGCCTGGCCCTCTTACACAGTTTTACACTGATTTCTATGTTTGTAAATTTATTTTTATTTTAAAATTGACACACAATAAAATTGACTGATGGGTATACAATTCTATCAATTTTCATTATTTTATTTTATTACTATTACTATTACTATTATTATTATTATTATTATTTTTGGTTTTTCAAGGTAGGGTCTTGCTCTAGCCCAGGATGACCTGGAATTCACTTTGTAGTCTCAGGCTGGCTTTGAACTCGTGATGCTCCTCCTACTTCTGCCTCCCAAATGCTGGTATTAAAGGTGTGTCACCATGGCTGGTTTATATGATATTTATCTTTCTTTTTATTCCTAACTAAGCTTTTTCTTTTCTTTCTTTTTTTGTTTTTGGGTCCCACTCCTCCAAGAACATTTTTATTCTTAGACAGCATGGCCTTGTTTCACGTCTTACCACTCATTTCAGGGAGCGTGTAACTGTCACAATAGCAAGGGGGCACATCATCCCCCACACCACAGAGAAGGTAGCCTACTGCCTAGCATGAGATGAGTCATCTTTATCACATGTATCAGGTTCCAGGAGACATAACAGAGGAAGTGGTGATTTAAACTCAAGTGCTGTTCTCACTGCTAGCCTGACAACCTCCTCCAGGGACATGGTGGTAGATAACATCATCCAAGCAGAAACTCAGAGGATTCAGACAGCTCAACACTGAAGGAGACCTAGACAACTCCACTAAGGTTCAGGGAACTCTGCAGAAGAGGGAGTGGAAAAATTATAAGAGCGACAGGGTGGGAAGGTGAACTCTGAGGCATTGTTCCCCCCACAGAGACTGACCCACTGGTGCATCCATGACCCCACAGTGAATACAGACAACCCTACTGAGGAGGCCTCAAGGAAATGGGGGTGGGAGAGAGGTGATAGAAGAATATAACCCAATGGAAATATGACCAACATGTGATATGTTCATAGTGTAAAGTCATAATATTTTTTATGCTGGGTGTGTTGGCCCACACCTTTAATCCCAGCACTCACGAGGCAGAGGTTAGGGTTAGGTTAAAATTCAGGTCAGTCTAGGCTAAAGGGAGATCCTACCTCAGTAATTAAAAACATTTCAAGTTAAGTTCTCAAAGAGAATCAAAATTTCTTTCCACCACCCCCCCCAATCCTAATCCCTCCTGGACATTGTACTTTTTTTTTGAGGTAAAGTCTCACTCTAGCCCAGACTGACCTGGAATTCACTATGTAGTCTCAGGGTGGCCTCAAACTCATGTCAGTCCTCCTACATTGGTCTTCTGAGCGTGCCACCACAACCAAGGGTTGTTGTTTTTATGAGACAGGTTCTCCTGTAGCCTAGGGCTGGCTTTGAACTCCTAATTCTTTTTTTTTTAATATTTTATTTATTCATTTTCAAGCAGAGAGATACAGAGAGAGAGAGAGAGAGAGAGAGAGAGAGAGAGAGAGAGAGAGAGAGAGAGAGAGAGTACACCAGGGCTACCAACTTGTGGGTGTGGCTTATGTGGGACCTGGGGAATTGAACCCAGGGCCTTAGGCACTAGAGACAAGTGCCTTAACCGCTGAGCCATCTCTCCAGCCCTGAACTCCTAATTCTTATGCTGCTCCTGAGTGGTTGTTAATCAGCTGATATGGAGAAAAGGAGATTATTGAGACAGAAGAGAAAATCAAGCAGACATCCCAGCAGCTGCTGCTGGCCTTGAAGGTGGACCCAAAGGACCTGAAGACAAGGAATTTGGGATACTTTGCAATGCTATAAGTATAGCTTGATGGATTCTGGTCAGATTTGAAAAACCTGAATGCAGTGAGAACTATGGACTGTGATGTTTGACTTAGGAGGGTGAGAAAGAACTTTGTTGGGGCTGGTTTAAAAGCAGTTTATGTGAGAGGCTTGCTGCGTTCTGCCTGCCTGTGTCCTGAGAATGTGTACGGGGTTGCATTACATTAAAAATGGACTGGTATGAACAGATGGAGATGGCACAGAAAGAAAAAATAATCTTTGGGCTGAAACTGATGCCCGCTCAGCTGCAATTGTTTGTGGGATTACAGCAATTGAGATTGGGCCAGGTAATCTGCATTGGGACAGAAGGAAGAATGTGGACTCTTTTGAAGTAAAGGGCCTAAATGATGAAGGATGTTTCCTGTTCTTCAACGTTGGCATTGTTCCCCAGGGCTTAACAAATTAGTAGCCCTCCTGGTACTATGGCGATAACAAATGCCAGAAGAGAGGGTCATTGGATTTGCAACATGGTTTTGTTTTTGGAAATGGCCATGGGCAGTGTGAAGCAGACCTGCTGGATTACCTGCATGGAGAGCAGGTGGAGCCATGAGGATGAACCATGAGTTGCAGTGGAGACCCAGTGAGATGCCAGGACTATGGGATGGCTGCCAAGGAGAGCTGCCAACACTGGATGGAGTTTTCCTGGACTGTGAGTAGCGAAGCTGGAGGGGCAGAACCAGAACTCCAAGAGACCCGTCACTAGTTATTATCAGACTTGGGGTTAAAATTTAGTTTGCTCTGTTTGTTTTTAATCTTGTATTGGTTCAATCTTTGACATGTCCAGTGACGTCTTTTGCAGTATGAATGTTCTGTGCCATTGCAGGTTTTATTTGTTGTTGTTGTTGCTATTGGTATTATGGCTCTGTTGAAAGATGTATGAGTATCTTCAGGATTGATAAAAACTGTGGGGACTTTTGGAGTTGAGCTGAATGCATTACACTTTGCATCATGTATGATTATTAATTTGTGGGGGCCAGGGTTGGATTGTGATGGTTTAATCCAGGTGTCCTCCACAAACTGATTGTTTGATCCCCTACAAACGTATGTGTTCTGTTTGATCCCTAGCTGATGGCAATTTTGGAACCTTATTGGAGCTGTGTTGGGGCGGGCACATGGGGTTATAAGGCAACTTCCCCTTGCCAGTTTTTGGCACACCTTCCCGCAGCTGTTTGCAGTACTGTGGCGGAGGTGCTGTCCACCCTCCGCCCATGCTGTCATCTTCCCTGCCATCATGGAGCTTCCCTAGAGTCTGGAAGCCAAAATAAACCTGTTGCCTCCGAAAACTCATTTAGATTGGGTTCCTTGTTACAGCAACAAGAAAGCTGACTATAACAGGTACCATATTAAATTTGAATTTTCTTTTTTTTTTTTTTTGGTGTTTCGAGGTAGGGTCTCACTCTAGTTCAGGCTGACCTGGAATTCACTCTGTAGTCTCAGGGTGGCCTTGAATTTACAGCAATCCTCCTACCTCTGCCTCCCGAGTACTGGGATTAAAGGCATTCGCCACCACGCCCTGCCCAGTTTATAAATTTGCATTTTTAAACCACAAAGTGTTTCTTGCAAATTTCTGTAGCAGCAATAAGAAACTAAATACCTGTCTTTCCTGCTACCTTCTGTCTTCCCCTTAGACCTCTAAGCACTGTGTCCCACAATGCTGTTGTCTGGCTTATAATCTACATCCTAGTACCTTTTACTTCATATATGTATTTTTTTTAATTTTTTAATTATTTTTATTTATTCATTTTCTAGCAGAGAGAGAGAGAAAGAGAAAGAGAGGGAGAGAGAGCGCACTAGGGCCACCACCTTGTGGGTCTGGCATATGTGGGTACTGGGGAATTGAACCTGGGGCCTTAGGTACTGGAGGCAAGTACCTTAACCACTGAGCCATCTCTCTAGCCCTCATATATGTATTTTAAGGCCTATGTCTAATAGATTTTATAATAAGAACATCTTTGGGGGGATAAGAACCATAATTTATTGGAAACACAACTCAAAAAATAAGATGCGGACTAAAGTGAGACCCTGCCTCAAAAAACCAAAAAAATAAAATAAAATAAGATGCTCTACTGTTCACATACATTACACAAAACACATTACAGCCTTGGGTGCACATTCAAGCCAAATAAAGACTTCAAAATACTTTCCTTGGCCCTCCAGCCCTGGGTCTTCATATTTATTCCATATGCCATCATGCACACTTAATATGAAAAAAGCACCAATATATTTATGTATTTACTTATTTATTTGCATGCGGAGATAAAGAGAAGAGAGACAGAGAGAATGGGCATACTAGGACACCTAGCCACTGCAAACTCCAGATGAATGCGCCGCTTTGTGCATCTGGATTTACTGGGAACGTGAATCCAGGTGAGTTCTCACGCTAGCCCAGGCTGACCTGAAACTCTGTAGCTTCAAGCTGGCCTTGAACTCACAGTAACTCTACTATCTCTGCCTCCCAAGTGCTCAGATTAAAGGAGTGTACCACCATACCCCACTTTTTTTCAAAGCAACTTTTAATTTTTTTATATATGTATTTATTTATTTATTTGGAAGCTGAGAGAGAGAATGAGTAGGGGTACACTGAGAACAGGTTCTTCTGCAAACAAACACCAGATACGTGTGCCATTTTTTCCAATCTGGCTTTATGTAGGTACTGGGGAATTGAATCTGGGCCTCAAAGCTTTGCAAGCAAGCTCTTTTAACTGCTGAGCTATGACCCCAGCTCATGGATAATTGTTTTCTTGTACCTTAGATTCCTTAAAAGCACTTGTTTGCAAAGCTTGCTGGCCCAGGTTCCTCATCCACCTATGTAAAGCTAACAGGGCATTTGTTGAGACTTATGTGTGTGTGCGCGCGCGCGCGCGCGCGCGCGCGCACACACACACACACACACACACACACAAATAATTTTTTAAAAAATTTGTGGGGCATGGTAGTGCACACCATTAATGTCAGCACTTGAAAGGTAGAGGTAGGAAGATCTCTGTGAGTTTGAATCCAGGCTGAGACTATGAAGTAAGTTCCAGGTCAGCTTGGGCTATGAGATCCTACCTAGAATAAAACAACCAGAAAATTATTTTTTAAATTTGTTTTTTGAGATTCTGTAGCTCAGGTTGGCCTAGAATTCACCAGATAGTCTATACTGGCCCTTAACTTGTGGTAACCCTCCTGCTTCAGCCCTTCTGCCACCATGCTGATGCCTGTAATCCCAACACTTTAAAAAATATTTTATTTACGAGGGGAGAGAGAAAATAGGAGAATGGGTGTAACAGGTCCTCCAACTACTACTGCAAATGAACTCCAGATGCATGCGGCACTTTGTACGTTAGGTTTTGCAGGCAAGTGCCTTAACTGCTGAGCCATCTCTCCAGCCCCAAGAAATTCCTCTTAAAAAGGTGAAGGCAAGTAATGTCCAATTACCCTAGAAGCAGAAACTTCAGGATTCTGCCTGTGAAACAAGAAATGGGGAAGAGAAGCGATCAGGTTTGGGTTCGACTCCTGTTTGTGTACCGTACAAGAGGGATTAGTTTGAATTGCCCAAATCTAGTAGGATTTTTCTCCCTTTTTGCAGGCACTTCTTTTCCTCGTTTTGGACACTGGGAATTGGACACAAGGCCTTGAGGTTGTGCAGCCAAGCACGGCACTGAGCTCCACCTGCAATCCCAGAGTCCTCCACCACACAGCATGCCTTCTGTACTCACCCTGCCTCAGGAACTTGTCAAGTATTATTCTTCCCAGAGATGACCACCTGGCTTTAGTGGGTACTGGGGAACAGAACCCTGGCCACCATGGTTTGCAGGCACCTTTAAATGTGGAGCCATCTCTCCAGCCCCAGGTTCACTATTTTTAATTTCATGACTTTCAGAGTCAAAGCCCTGTATTTCAGAGGACCAATCTCTCCTGAGAATGGTTTAGTATGTTCAAATGAGTGCTAGTTTACAACAGGTGAGCAGATTCTCCACTGACTTCCACTGGAATGTAAACGATTTTTTTCCTCCTTTATTGGCTTTTTTTTTGAGGTAGGATCTCACTCTAGCCCAGGCCCTCAGGGTACCCATTCTTATTCTCTCTCTGTTTCCAAATAAATAAATACATATATAAAAAAATCAAAAGATTAAAAAAAAGAGTGGGGTATGGTGGCACACTCCTTTAATCCGAGCACGTGGGAGGCAGAGATAGTAGAGTCACTGTGAGTTCAAGGCTAGAATTCACTATATAGTCTCAGGGTGGCCTCGAACTCACAGTAATTGAGGGCATGGGCCACCATCCCCTGGATCTTCCACCCCACCCAGACTGGCTCCGCCCAAAGCCCCGCCCCCGATAGTGACCACGCCCACTTCTCAAGCCCCGCCCCCAGAGCCTCTGCTCCCGTTCCATTGAATTGTTGGATTGTGGGCGCCGCCGTCGGCCGGCAGGGGGCGGTGTTCGAGCCGGAAATTATATATTTTCTACTCTGTGGCGTTGTGGGGGGGAGGGGAGGGCGGAGCTCGAGGACGCGATTCCCTGAGGGGCTGCGCTCCTTCGGGTCCGCGTCGCCTGGGAGGTTGTGGCTGTCGGGTCGCATCAGAGCTGACGTCGTCGGGGCCGGCGACGCGAGGCGCGGGGTGGCCGAGGCGGCGGCGCGGCGTCCCCACCTCCTCCCGTCCGTAAGCAGTGACGACGGCCGCTACGTAAATCCCTTCCGCGGCGGGTAAGCGGCGCGTCGGCCCGCGGCGGGGGCGGGAGGAGGGGCGGGAGAAGGGGCGGGAGGAGGGCGACGCGAGGGGCGGGGCGGGGCCGGCTGGCGGGGCGGGGCCGTCCTGCTGGCGGGGCGGGGCCGGCCGGCTGGCGGGGCGGAGCCGCAGACCGAGCCGCGCGGGGCGGCCGGGTGGGCTGCTGCGTCCCGGTCCTGTCGCCGCGGCTCCGACCCCGACCTGGACCGCCAGGCGGCCTCAGCCTCTCGGTGCTCCCCTTCCCGCATCCCGCTCCCCTGTGCTCCCGCCCCCCGCGTCCCACTCCCCGCCTCGGGCGCCCCGCTCCCCTGTGCTTCTTCATCCCCATCCTGCACCCCTCCCCTTGGACACCCTGCTCCCCGGTGCTCCCCCCGGCTGCTCCCCCATCCTGCTCCCTGGTGCTCCCCCCACCCTGCTCCCCAGCTTCTTCCTCCCACCCTGCTCCTTGGTGCTCCCCTCACCCTGCTCTTGGTTCTCCCCCCACCCTGCTCCCTGGTGCTTCCCTCCACTTACCGCTGCTCCCCCCCTCGGCAGCACCCCTGTCCCACCAAGGAGTCATTTTTGTGCCCACTCCACTGCGAAGGATCCAGTCCCTGAAGCTCTTTGGGGTTGGGGTGTCTCTCCATTTCCTTTGGGGGAGCTACCTGTGCGGTCCTCAGCCCTGCTGAGTAGGAGCTCACATCCCCGCCAAGTCCTTCACCTCACCGCCAGGTGACTGTCAGACCTCGAAATTGAAGTTAGTCTCAAGTTCCCAGCACCCACCCAGTGAGCCAGCTGTCAGTCTGCAGCCAGTTTCAAGGAAATGTGACTAAAACTGGGAATGGTGCGGTTTACATCTAGGTAACCACCGACAGCAGTTTGTGTTTCCTCTTCACCCCTTTGGTTACGTTTCTCTCTTAGTTTTGAGCTGGGTTAATACACTTGGCTTATAGTCTTTGAACTTTAAAACGCTTCTATCCCACAAAGGACTCAAGACAAGGTGCTTTGGCTCAGGCTGAAGGTTTATAGTGCTGCCACTATTTTTGTTTGTTTTGTTGTGTTCTGTTTTTTGAGACAGGAATCCGAGACTAGCCTCAGATTCACCTTGTGGGGGAGGATGACCTTGAATTTCTGAGCCTTCACTTCCACCTCCGAAATGCTGGGATTACAGATGTGTGCCACCATGTCTGATTTATCCAAACAAAACTGTAAAAAAAAAAAAAGGTATTTAAATGGTTTTAAGGGCTGGAGTGATGGCTTAGCAGTTAAGGCGTTTGCCTGCAAAGCAGAAGGACCTAAGTTCGATTTCCCAATATCCATGTAAGGCCAGATGCACATATGTCTGGAGTTCGTTTGCAGTGGCTGGAAGCCCTGGTGAGCCCAGTCTCTGCCTGCCTCTCTCTGTCTCAAATAAATAAATAAATAAATAAATAAATAAATAAATAAATAAATAAATAAATAATATTTTATTAAATAGTTTTAAGTGTAACTGAGTAAACACTCACATTATTGATAATGACATTGACTGTCGTGGTAAATCTGTAAATAAATGTAATAAGTGCTTTTCTAGTGACTTAGTGGTTCACACGAAATCTTTGGGGAAGTGTGAAATTGTAGTTGCTTTATGTACAGATTTTTTGTCAAATACAAATTCTTGTTTAATGTCTAAACAGGAATTCTTTTTTATATTGTTCCCAAGAGTTAACAAAATGTGCCCCTGCTGATGGATTTTAAACTCCCAACACCTGTTGCATTTTGGATTCCTGGAGGTACCACTGATTGCTTAAAATACAAAATGTAGAGCAATGATGGCACATACTTTTAATCCAGAGCTGGGAGAGCAGAGGTGAGAGGGAGGATCGCAGTGAGTTCCAGGCCAGCCTGTGCTAGAGTGAGACCCTACCTCAAAAGCTCCTTGGGCTTTACTCCCAGAATTTGGGAGGCAGAAGTAGGGGAATTGTTGTGAGTTCAAGGCCACCCTGAGACTCCATAGTGAATTCCAGGTTAGCCTGGACTAGAGGGAGACCCTACCTCGAAAAAACAAAACAAAAAATACAATTTGTTGGGTCCCAGCTTGGCTGTATGCCTGTGAGCTAAATTTTAGAATACAGTATGCAGCCGGATGAGAGCCTGAAGCATGGTAGCTCATGCCTTTTGATCCTAGCACACCTGTTCCCCTAAGGGGGGGGGGGAGATGGCTGACAACCCTAAATCCAGTTTGTTAGTGCTAATAGCTTTTACTCCTGAGTGCTGAGTTTCCGTGGTTCTGTTCCTGCCTGCTGAGCCCCCTTGTGATACAACGCAGCCTTGGATTGTATATAAGGTTGGATGCTGAAATAAAGTTTTGAGATTTGCTCGGACAGATCTCCTAGCCGCGAGTGCGTGAGTCTCCGGCTGCACGTATTCACCTTTCCCCATGAAGCCTGTTTCCTGCTGGCCAGTGAGACAGGATTGCAGGGAGCCAGGGATCCGTGACTCTCTCTCCCACCCTACCCAACAACAACTCAAGAAGAAGGTCACGTTAGTGTCTCCAGCTAGAGTGAAGACAGTGTCTGCAAGGTGGGAAGTGTGAATCATGTAGAAAACTTCTGTGTTCTAGTGAGATAGAAGAGTGCCGGCTTTCAGGAAGTGATTTGCCAGCTAATAAGTCACTTCTAACATTTTTAATATATAATTTAAAAATTAAAAAAGTACAAAAGCCTGGCTTTTTTTTTTTTAAATTTATTGTCCATAATGAGTTACAACATTTAGTGGGCAAACACTGAGTTGTTATCCCCAATTCCCCACTGCCCTCCCCTCCCCCCTCCACTGGATAACCTCCTCCATGGGTCGTCTGGATCAGTCCTTGTGACAGGGGACCATGGATAGCCTAGTATTCAGCCAGGTTCTCCTGGCCATGCCTCTGGATAATCTCCCCCACCACGGCTCTTACAATCTTTCCGCCCCCTCTTCCGCATAGTT
>PVHP010005103.1:0-67214 GCA_004024765.1 Zapus hudsonius
CACCACGGCTCTCACAATCTTTCCGCCCCCTCTTCCGCTCAGTTCCCTGAGTCGTGGTGGGTGAGTAATAAGGCTGCTTTAATGTTGCGAGCTTAGAGGTCCTTGTGTCGAAAATCCTTGGTTCCTGTCTCAATGGCCTATCCTGTGTTGATTGAATGACTGTGGTTATAGGTCCCTTGTTCATCATTCATTGTCTGTTTGTGGTGGCACACGCCGGTAGGATATTGCTGAAGAGTCCCTCTTTTAAATCCTATTAAAACTTGCATTCTCCTTTGTGAGCAGAAATGACTAGGCACATTGCCCCAAGACAGAGCATGTGTACGTGTCAATCCAGGGTTTAAACCTAGGTCTTGGACTGAAGAGATGGCTTAGCAGTTAAAGGCACCTGCCAGCAAAACTTGATGACCTGGGTTCAATTCTGCAGTACCCATGTAAAGCCAGATGCACTAAGTGGTGCCCCAAGTCTGGATTTCTGTTTGCAGTGGCAGGAGGTCCTGTCATACTACTACTACTTCTTCTTCTTCTTCTTCTTCTTCTTCTTCTTCTTTCTTCTTTCTTCTTTTTCTTTCTTCTTTCTTCTTTCTTTTCTTCCTCCTCCTCCTCCTCCTCCTCCTTCTTCTTCTTCCTCTCTCTCGCAAATAAATAAATGTTTTGAAAAAAATAAACCTAGGTATTCTGATGTGTCTACCTTTGTGTAGTTAGACCTTTCTGCTCATTATATAGAGAAGACCAGGGCCCAAAAAGCCAAGGGAGGCAAACTGGGGACTAGAAACTAGAACTCTGGCCTCACAGCTCTGTTCTTGACCCATCATAGATACCCAGATGTTCTCCCATAAGACATAGCCCTTCCCACAACTGGCCCTGAATTCCCTCAGTAGTTCCTTCCATCCTGTCACTGTGGGCCTAGGGTCACCCCTACCCTGAAATCCTCATCATTTCCCTCTGCTTGCCATGCAGCCCCTATAGGCACTGCCAACATCTGGCTAACAGCTGGCCAGAGTGCTGCTCATGCAAGCTGATGGTGGTGAATGTGGGCTTCATATGTATTTATTTTTCCTTCCTTTGCTGTAGCAAGATTAGATAATGAGCCTGATGGATGAAGCCCTTGATAGAACGGACAGGAGAACGGGTCCCGTCACTTTGAGCTGTGCAAAGGAGAGTCCTGTCTGGGTTCTGTGAGCTGATGTGCCACACACACCCAAGATTTCCCAGAGATGACCTTCCAGAAATCTCATATGAACCAGAAAAGGCAACTGAAACTCCCCATGTGCTCTAAATCCAAATATGCATAAACTATTTTGATGTTTTAAAAGGCATTTTTCTATTTTCTTATTTTTATGCTCATGTGAATTTTGTAGAAGTCATCATCGTTTTATGAGATTTTTTTCACTTAGAAAGTGCACAGAATTTAAAGCAGTTATGCTCATGTATTGTTTTACCTTTTCTGCATGTGTACAGTGTACATATGCATGTGTATTTGTGTTCTTATACATGTGAGTATGTATGCATGTGTATGCAAAGGCCAGAGGTCCATGTCAGGCTTCTTGCTCAATAGATCTCCACCTTATTTTTTAAGGCAGGATCTCTCCCTGAACACAGAGATCAACAATTCTTCTATCTCTGATTCCCCAACAAGGGGACAAGGTTTGTGCCACCAGGTAAAGCATTTTATGCGGTTGCTGGGGATCCAAAGTCAAGTCCTCATGAGTGTATAGCGAGCTTTTGACTGACTTAGCTATTTCTCCAGCCCTTCATATATTCTTTAGTAAAAATTAGATTAAATTGTGTTAAACAGAGTGGCCTAAATAGGAAAATATTTCTTGGATTCCTGTTTCTCTGCATCTGGCAATGGCTAATGGCTTGTGTCAAGAATGCTAGGCTGTGATGCCCAGTGGCTTGATCAAGTGCTTCTCTAGATGTTGCTGTGAAGGTATTTGCAAATGTGATTACCAGTTATACTCTGTAGAGGAAAAGGGAAACAGAATACCCTGCAGGGTGTGGGTGGATAGTGGATAGTATCCAATTCACAGAAGGTTGGAAGAACAAAGACTGAGGTTTCCCAGAGCAGAAAGGATTCTGGCCCAGTGTTCCACACAGAAGCCTGCCTGTGTCTGGATCCTAAGTATGCCAGGCCTGCTTTCTGAATTTTGAATGTACTATCTTTCACAAGTATGTTGGCCAATTCCTTAAATCCTCTCTCTCTCTCTCTCTCTCTCTCTCTCTCTCTCTCTCTCTCTCTCTCCCTCTCTCTCCTCCATGTATCTATTTATACCCTATTGCTTTTGGTTTTTTATTTTTATTTTTGTTTTTTCTTGGAGATCCCTGACTAACACATATGTGATAGATTCACAGAGTTTGGTTTTAACTAGAAATGTTTTCAAATCTTTTGTTCTTAGACTTCTTCGGGCTCATTTCCTAGGTGTGCTGTGCTGTGGTTGGAGTGCCATGAAGAAGGCAGCCCCTCTGCCTACTAACTGTGGGCACAGGGGAGGCAGCACTCTACCTCAGTGCCCTCTTCTGGGGAGCAAGGCGGGAATAGTGGGGTGTGTGAAGACGACACCTTGTTTGGGGAGGCTAGGAGGTCACGAAAGATGTGTTTCGATCACCTGACACATAGCATGACTTGATTAAGCAAAAGCACCATTTATAGTATCACTAGGGTTCCTCCTTATCCATTCCTTCCATCTTCTTCTACTATTTAATTACTGGTGGATTCAAACAACATTTAGAGAGGACTGAATGGATGCCAGGCCCTTGGCTGGGGAGCTGGTGATGTGAGATGGAAATCAATGTTCTTATCCTTCGGGACTCAGAGTCAATTATGAGGAGAAAACGTCACATTCTCTGTGAGCCACAAGACCGGGTGGTATAAATCAAAGCCCTCCCAAGATTTCAAGGCCCAACCCAAATCCTATCTCCTTCATGAAACCTTTTCAAATCTTCGTAGTGGAAATTAATCTCCCAACTCCCATGCTCCCAGGGCCTTTGGCTTGTACCTTTCCTTCGGTACTTACCACTATTTACCTTGTATTAGAGTGATTTATGCACATGTCAGCTTCTCCCATAGAACGTGAGTTCCTGATGACAGAAATATTTATGAAGGGCCTTCCTATGACTTTGGCTATCGTACGAAGGTCCAACATAATAACATCCATAATCCACCTCACATTTTACGATGAGATTTTATGGCAAAATCATTAAAATTAAATATTATTTAAGAAATTACTTTCACATTTTCACCCTCATAAGGCAACATCTTATTTCATGTCCATTTTATAGAAGCTGAATAGAAAGCAGAGAGCTTTCCCTGGTCTCTACAAGGTCATAGAAGTTAACAGCAAGACTAAGCCTAGAACCCAGCGCTACAGTCAGTCTATGGCTGGCACTTCACCACATTGTGATGTCGCATGTGGACATATATTTCTTGTCCCATTAAATCACACGGAGCGAGTGGTTTTGCATCTCCCTGCGCATAAGCAGTTTGGCTTCCTGCTCACAAGTGTGCCACCCACATAAAACAAAGTTAGACGAAACACACTGCATCTTTTCATTGCCCTTCCAGCCTGGTTGTGACTTATGCCTTAGTGACTCCTCGACAGCAGTGTCCCCACAAAACCATGCCACTTCAGAGTGACTGGAAGTGGCTGTGCTCAAACATTCATCTTTCCATTCTTTCTCCCTGGGACTTCTTTTTTTTAAATTATTTATTTATTTGCAAGCAGACATACACACACACAAAGAGAGAGAGAGAAAGAGAGAGATAGGAAGAGAGAGAAAAAGAGAGAGAAAGAGAAAGTGAGAGAGAGAGAGCAAGAGAAAGAGAGAGAAAGAGAGAGAGCGAGAGCGAGAGCGAGAGCGAGAGAGAGAGAGAGAGAGAGAGAGAGAGAGAGAGAGAGAATGGGTGCAAAGGGCCTCTAGCTGCTGCAAGCTTACTCCAGATGCCTGCACCCTTTTTGTGTATCTGGCTTCACATGAATACTGGGGAATGGAACTAGGGTCATTAAGTTTTATAGAGAAGCATTTTAACTGCTGAGCCATCTCTCCTGTCCCCTCCCTGGGACTTCTTAATACCTGTGGCCACATCATGAGACAGGCTCAGTCACTTGATATTGACAGAGAGGACAGTGAGGTTTTGAGAGGAGAGACAAATGTGTCAAGGGTCACCCACTGCCAGAATTCAAACCATTTTGATGCCAAAGACTTCCCATTAGCCTCTTTGGGTTCCTTTCTCTTATTCAGAGGGAAAAACTCTTGAATCAAAATCATCCGATTGTGACATGACCAAAGAGCCCCACCCGAAGACTGGAGATCCTCATCCATCCACCCTCATTCCTTTAATTCTGCTGCGACTCCCACTTGGAAAGATATTATCATTCCGCCCATAACTAGGCTCCTAGTTATTCCTCTTTCAAGGTCCCACTGGATTGGATTAACTGAGTTGAGGCAAATGTGTACTTGGACCAAAGCAGCCTTCATGCAATGGCCTGTGGGGAAGGAGTCACAGCACAGGGTGACCACTAGTGACAGGGAATGCAGGGAAATGGGAAGGCCAGATTGTCCAAGGAGTTTGAACACTCTTGTACAGTCAGAAGCCATAAGACTCTATGATGTGACTTACATTTTCAGATGAGGAATGTGGAAGGAGCAAATAAACAGATGAAGACTGCTTGGTAGACTCGGAATAGTTAGGTTGATAAGTGCCCAAGGCCCAAGTCAGGGAAGGAGCTCTAGGCTGGAGAGGAGAGCGGGAATGAAGTGCTAGCTTGCATAGGATACACTGGAGCTGTTTCCCACTGGAATCCAGACAAGACCCTGGACAGCACAGAAGAAAGCAAGGGGAATGAGGAAGGCAGCCTGGGCTATGAGTCTCATCTCTGCCACCTTCAGGCAAGTTGACATGCCTCCATTCACTTAAATGCACTGAGGTTCAAGTTCTTCATCTGTGAAACAGCAATACTAGTGAGCACTCATAGACTTGTGTGGGAATCCATAGAAATAGCACAGGTACACAGCTAGCTACGTTGCAGATCCCGGTTCGTAGTGATCGTCTTGAAAGGGAGTGGCTGGACCTCTTAACTAAGCCCTGGGCTAGAAGTGCTGTATTTCCACCCTGAGCCAGCTGTCTCACTTTGGCCAATGACTGGTCCTAGGTGAATCTCCATGACATGGGGGAGAGAGAGGCTTTCCTGGAACCTGCTGGAGTGGACATTACACTAAATAAGATGAATGTGTGTGATACAGTTAGTTTATGATGACATATGAAGACTCTATCAGTGCTGAATGACACACCGAAGATGGGCTGAACTTAATTCTCTTACTCTATAGAATCTCTGAAAGCTAAACACTGTCTTTTCCCAGCCTCCCTTGCAGCTAGGAGTAGCCATGGGACAGAGTTTTGGCTAATAAGACATGAATATGTCTGAGGGTGGGGGAGAATGGTGGGAAGGCTTCAGTTGTCATGATTAAAGGAAGAGTCCCAATCACTATGCCCAATACCTGGAATGCTTCTTTCTCCTGTCTGAAGCCAGGTCAGCTGACCATGAAGAAAATGCCAAGGGAACCAGGCCAGACATCAGCCCAGCACTGGAAAGACACTAGTTTACACCAATGCTCGCAGCCATGTTTTTATTCAGACTTATTGTTATGTGAGGGGAACAAATCCATCATACTTGAGTCACTAAACATAGGCTCCTGTGTCCTTGTAGCTAAGTACAGTCTGAACATTAATTAATTAGTAAGAGTTGTAGGGTAGTAAGCAGAAAAGGTCATCAGGCATTGCAGCTAAAGGAAGTTGTTCTATGGTCTCCATGTCAGGACTCTGGTTTATTTTTATTTTTATTCTTTTACAGGTAATCTCACTAGCTACACTCTTCTTCCTCTCCTCTTTTCCTTCTCTCTCTCTCTTTTCGGCCACTCCAACCCATCTCTATGTTCATAAGTCCTTCAAGGCTCTGCCAGTGATGCTAATCTGTGAGCCATTCCATCCTTCACTGAAGAAGGATGGCTCCTCTTTAAATTTCTGTTTCAAGCAATCTGTATGTTCCTAATCTTGTTCTCAAATGGCTATGTGGCTTGTTATTGCTATTCATAACTGACCTCCTGAGTGGAAAGTAAGCTCCCTACACTCGGTATTTCTCAATGAAATAAGGCATGCCAGGTGCATGGCATAGCCTTACCAAAGGTTAGATGCTATCAATCAACATTATTTTGGATTCCCATTCATTCAACAAATATGCACTAAGACCCGACTGTGTGTGCCATGAGGGTTAATAACATAAACTCTGGTGATGAGCCATTTGGAATCTCTGGGACAAGGTTTGCCTTCTTATCTTTAAAGTAGAGAAGTAACAGTGTCAGACATGCAGCATATCCTCACGCAATATTTTCCAAGCTGCCTATTGGTTCTTAAATGTATACCTGTTCCTACCTAATTGTAGGATCGCCACAAAAGCTAAATATGTAACTTGTATATGAATACCTCCAGAATGTTTAAAAATCTCTAAATGAACTCAATTTAAATTCATATATACTTAAGTACATTAATGTTCATGAATAATGTACATTAACAAATATGTTTTTAAATTGATTTTCATTTGAGATTACACTGAGAATTTCACAACAGCTCTTGAAGTCATTGGAGAAACATTAGTAGCTACAACAAAGCTAGAGACAGGAGTGACTTCAGTTGACTAAGTAATTCATCACTTTTATTTATTTTTTTGGTTTTTCGAGGTAGGGTCTTGCTCTAGTCCAGGCTGACCTGGAATTCACTCTGTAGTCTCAGGCTGGCCTCGAACTCACGGCAATCCTCCTACCTCTGACTCCCCAGTGCTGGGATTAAAGGCGTGCGCCACCACACCTGGCTAGTAATTCATCACTTTAAAACCCAGCAGTTGTCTATCCTGCCTGCCCTGGCTTACACTTCGAAGGCTTCACCCTCTGGTTCTCCAGAACCAAAGTCGACCCTATCCTCTGACCCACCAGAACCCCCAACCTGACCCCCAATAAGGCCTTTAGCCTCTGCTTCCCTTTCAGCCACTTGCCCAAAAGTTTGGGCTCTTCGTGTGAAGCTCTGGGTGAATCCTCTGTCTCATGCTGGTGTTTGTCCACTGCACAAGACAGAGTACTGAGAGCATCCCTCAGCCTGGCAACTGCAAAGCTTCGGTAAGGTCATCTGAGCCCATGGTCCCACATGACCCAGGCAATGTCAATGAGGACATTACTGCAGGCTAAGCCTGGCAGCGGTCACACTGTGCTCTCTACTGAGCCCCCTCCACAAAGTGCAGCCCAGCATCTATTCCTCACAATGAAGTCTGTTTGCTTTCTCTCCTGGTGATAAACTATTTTGATTTGACAAGAGGTATCTCAGAAGACACCAGGGTGAGGCATGTGGCAAAATATGCTCATGTGTTCACAGAGCTCCTCAGCTTTGAGGAAGGAAACAAACCATAAGACTAACAAAAACTGTAACAGAAATTCTATGGGTGAACCACCTAAAAGGACCCCCTTGCCAACATGCCTAAATGTGGTACCAATCTTGGACTTTTGACTTGTCTGTCCTTTTGCGACTCAGTCCAAGAATGTGCCAGTAAATATCCAGGGAAAAGAATCCTACCTCCTTAAATTGAAGGAGATTATCAGATCATTGCTAAGGAAAGAAGGGGACAAACATCTAGTATTTGTTAAGTAGCTACTATATAGAGTACTGAGTACTACATGCATCCTTCTGGTTGACCCATTCTGCAATCCTACGGCTGCACATGCTGGTATCCGTCTATGCAGGAGGAACCTGGGCCACATAGATATGCTATTTGCTTGAAAGCAGGTCTCTGCTGAGAGAGCTTGTCTGTTTTCTAAGGTTTTCTTGGAGAGGAGATAGAGTGAGTGGGGTAAAAGTGAGATGGACGATACAGTGAGGACTCAGACTGTGGGAAAGTCACACTTCTTACTCTTGTCAACCATGTGCCCAAACCCTGGCAGGTAGATACCCAAACAAGAGAAGCATCTCTGTGTAGTCTCATTTCACCTACAGGGTGGGAATTATTGGGTCACACAAACTTTAGCAGTATGATTTGACCTGTTTGGGCCTCCGTTGCTTCATTGACAAACGGGATTCCTGATGGTATTCATGTGGAGAACCATAATGAGAGAGGATGAAGTGAGCCATGAGTAGGAGTAAGTATATAGTCTAACATTTAAATGGGGAGGCTTGAGAAGGTGTTTGGAATCTGCTAAAAATAAAAATGTAACAATAGGTGCAGGCTGGTGCCACCTGAGCACACTGGGCTGTATTGTCACCGCAGCTGTGATCTAGTGCAATTGCTGACACTCACCAAGCATTTGCAGGGACACTTCTCTACTCGTATTTTAAGTGCAATTAAGCAGGATTATAAAAGTAAGTCACAGTGTAGCACTGAAAATGTTTTGAACACATTGGACTCATAGAAAGACACTTCAAACAATAGTTCTGTTAGTCTCCAACCTGACAGGCCAGCGAACACATTGAGATTGGCCACAAAATGCAAGTGGCTTCTCCGTATAGAAAGGACCAATTAAGAGACTTTGCTCAGAGGGAAGAGGAAGGAAGGTATGTGCTGTGATCTATATATAGAAGCAATCAGAAAATGGAATAGTTTGGGTTCAAAAGACGAGAGGGGGGATGTAAAGGGATAAGAAGGTGGGCAAGTTACAATTATCCATTTATTCAGCAGAACCTGCTAAGGAGTGAAATCAGAGAAATCAAAATATCCCATCAGGATAAGACATCTGTAGCAGTTACTGCAAAACACTGGGGTGGATAGAGCAGGGGATGAAGGCAAGAATCCAAAGATTTTGTTCTTCCTGGGTACTTAACAAAATGCTCATTTCTTTCCTTTCACGCACTTTGTGGTAAGGATTGTAAAGCAACTTGAGAAACTTATTCATACTTTGTTTTCATAGCCAATGAATTGCTGAATTTAGACATTAATGCTTGCCTAATCATCGGGTCCTCTCTCCCTCCTTCCCTTCATCCTTCTCTTCCTCCACCACCTGTTTCTTTCCTTTTTCTCTTCCTCCATCTCTCTCTTCTTTCTTTAGTTATTGAACCAGGAACTGAGGATCTTTATCAGGGAAACAGACAGAAAGCAGATAATTTCCTATGTGCTATGTTCTGGGGCACAGCTGTAGTTTAGATGGGTGCTCACCATGCTCATGTGGCTGTTCTTACAGAACCTCAGATACAGTAAACCCAACACTGAACTTGTGATCTTTCCAGGCATGCAGCCCTTCTTCTGGACTTCCTGTCAGAGTGGATGGTCTCACCTTTCACCCTGCCAACCCAAGGGAGAGAATGAGCTGCTTTTGACTCTGTCCTGCCTTCTTTCCCCTTGTATTCTGTGTGTCACAAAGCCCCACGACCTCCTCCTCCAGATATATATTTGTACACTTCTTGCATCCTCACTTCTATTGTCCAAATTCAGGCTTCCACAGTCTCCTCTCAAGACTAATGATGTTCCCCTCCATTCTCCCTTGGAGTCCTTCCTACCCAATTATGTCAGAATGACCTCCTCACAGCTCAGTCCTGGGTGTATCTATGTCTTGTTAAGTAAAAAGGGCTTGTTTTTGACTATGTATCTCCTCCTTATCTGAATGACTCAGCCTCTCATTTGTACATCCCACCACACAAAAATTCCTGATGGCTTGTCAGCCTATCTCCACCGTCATCCCCAATTAACACAGCCTGAGACAGGTCAGTTTCCCAGCCTGCCTCATAAAGACTCAACTTCATTCTCTGTGGGCTCTGCTCCAAGGTTCTGGTTAGTCACTGTGCAGTGAAACATTGAGTCCTTAGAGGTTGGATGGATCAACATATAAATTCTCCCTTCATTACCTACCTTGGGCATGTTACCAAACTCTCTATTCCCAGTCTTCATAGCTATATGAGAAGAGTTTATACAATTATTTATTTTAAAAATATCACAGAAAAGGTCCTGCTCAAGATGCCAGGGAGAGTAAAGATGAAAACTTACCCAAAATCATTCTTTGTAGAAATGGGACATGATATATTATAAGTGTACACATAGTTCCTAAGAATACAGACTCTCATATGACCTAACATCCCCCAGGGGGTTCTAGTCAGGCTAGGAACATATGGTTCATGGAAGTTATGGGTTTAGTATATGTAGCTCAGCAGATAACAGTGTAGGAAGCAATGTTCAGATGAGTGTGTGTGTGTGTGTGTGTGTGTGTGTGTGTGTGTGTGATCAGCAGATAATGGGAGAAGGAGAAACGGCCCTCTGAGTTGGTCTAGGAATCATTGCTCTGGGAAGTTCATTCTGAAGAGAGGAATGTGGCACGCGCCTTTTTCTCCACAGTCACCCTCCCACCCACACATCCATCCTATTCATCACTATCAACAATGAAAAGACCAAATTAGTCAGAGATCCCAAGTTCATGTTTAACCTGCTTTATCAGAATAAGAGAGACTTCGCTTCGAAATGCCTTCCATGACAAAACATAGCAGTCCCTGGAGCAGCTCTTCCCAGAGCCTGTCCACCCCTCATTCCTGCTCATCTATCATCTATTTGTCCATTTGAGCAATGGGAGGAATAACCAGCTCCATGATCAATCTCCTTTTCCTGAGTGTTTGGAGTTAAAAATCATTTGTATTTCGACAATAGTCCGGCAGTCCCTTATCCCATCCATCAATCTGAATGGTAAATTGGTTGCCCAATTTCCATCTGATTTTAATTGAATAACTGCATGTCATCAACACAAATTTGCAGTTTGGCTTGGAGCTTTTATTTTTTTAAATGGGGAGGAGGGGTGTGGGAGGCTTTGCTTCTTTACTAGAGTGCTTCCAATTTTAAATATATATGCTATCCACATATGCTATGTGGACAGTGTGTGGCAGTGTGAACTCTTTTCTGGGAGGATGTCTATAAGAGGTCACTCCTCAGAGACAGAGCACCCATGACAAACTAAATCTGGTTCCAACAAACTTTACCTGATGAACCAATGAGTTTATTTGGCCTCCTTACAGAGCATGGGTGAGGGGAGTATTTATAAGAGTGTGGAAAGCTCAAAGCAGTCATAGCAAGAAAAAATTTCATCCCAGAATGGAGATGACCTTCCATAGCTACATAGATAAAGCCCCTCCCCATTGTCTGGTCTTCCACTCTCTGTACACTCTAGCTTCCCCTTAGGCCACTGCATAGAGCAGGCAATGTGTGGCTGAGATCTCAGGACCCTACTCAGACCTCTTCTGCTATACGGGAATGTCACCAGGCCTCATCTCTAGTGAGTTATTGCTGCTGCTTCTAATAAAAATAGTAATACTTGTTATTTTTGGAGGACCCATCACATAGCATGTGTATATGCAGAAAGAAAGCATATGAAGAGAGAGAGAGAGGAAGAGAGGAAAGGAAGAGAGGGAGGAGGAGGTAGAAATGGGAATTATGGAAATGGAGGGGCAGCACACACACACACACACACACACACACACACACACACACACAGAGACACGCACATACATCCTATTAATTAAAATGGGAGAAGAAAATTCTTTCACTTGGGGCCATAGGCAATGAATGTTTCTTGAAAACTATGTGAAGCCCCTAATAGTCAGAGATTTGCAACTGGATAATAACTTTTCTTTTCGAAATGTGACTGACAGTTACCAGATTATCTCCTTAATCACACCTTTATTTCTATTAAGCAGGGCTTATTCTCCCAGCAGGGTTCAAACACGTGTTAATGCTGAACCTCCCATGGCAGAATCAAAGGGCTGATCGACTGGAGCTTTAAGGAGGGACTCTACAAACAGAAACATTACTGGGCGAGGGGTTGAAAGCCAGCATAAAGCAAACAGAGCTTCCCTGCTGCTCTGGCTTCATTCCCCCAACTCAAGCAAAATGTCAGGAGAAAGAAGGCAAAAAATGTAAGGGAAGACATTAAAATCAGAAAGCCCTGCAAAAATTCCCTTTGTCTCCACGAAAATCTGGGACTCCAAAATCAGTTCTTTCAAAGGACTAATTCTCTAATAGGTACAACCAGTGTTTGTCTTATTCTATCATTTATTATCAGTGTTCTTTTCCTGTTGTCTAAATGTATAATCAAGATAGAGATAGGTAAACACAGGAAAAAAAACAGCCAAATGACCCAGGGCACCTCCACTTTTCCTGGTAAGAGAACACCCAGCATCTCTTTTACAGTGGGTTGTTTGTGTTCTGGCACATTCTGATAGAAGGAGAGCTAAGAAAGTCCAATTTAGATGTTGGGTGCAAGAGTGTGAAGATTGATCTGTCCTCCAAGTGACTGGACTGGAACATGATCGTGTTGGCCATAACATCTGTGTGCATGGCAGAAGAGACCCTCAGAGCTACTGGAAGGTCTTCCCTTCCATCCAATTTTAAAGGATTCCAACATTTGCCATGTTCACTTCTCCCTGTGTTGTTTTTGTTATTTTCAAAATTTTCTTGTGATTTCCAATTGCATGGGTAATTTCCACTGGCTACCCCAGGTCTACCCTTTACTCTTTTCCAGCTTTATCTGCAATCCTGGAAACATCCACTCTGCCACCTTTGCCTTGTGATTTTTGGGTTGCCTTTGTCACTTGAAGGCACAGGGGACAAGAAGGGGAGAGATGACATGGGGGCACTTACTTCCATTCTCACTGATGTGGTGGATGCCCAGGTTTGGTCAGGTGGTCACTGATCATTGAGACCAAAAAGAGGTGAAAAAGCATCTCAGAATGAGCCCAAGGTTACAGCCTGGGAAGCAGAAATCAGTGTGGATCTCTAATACTCCAATCTAGGCTCTACAAGACCAAAGCTGTTTTAATAACGCTAAGATATGATTTGCTTCTTCATTTTATTTCTTTCACAAGTGAATGGAGTTGTCCAGGTGGGTATGGCATCTGCTTCCCTGAGACCCTGATCCATCACTTTCTGGGGTGTGGCTGGAATTTTTACTTTGAAGGGTATGGGAAAAAAGTGAGGAAAAATATTTCTTTGACCTTTATCCTGTGAGCTTTGACTTATCTTCTGCACGTGTGTGTGTGTGTGTGTGTGTGTGTGTGTGTGTGTGATTATGTGCATGCATGTGGGCATGTGTGTGTGGAGGGCAGAGTTTAACATTGGGCATCTTCTTTGACTTCTCCCCACCATTTACTGAGGCCATGTCTCTTCTTGAGCCAGAGCTCACTGATCAGTTTACCCAGGGATCCCCTGTCTCTGTCTCTCATGGGAATACAGTTGGGCTGCCCGGCATTTCCATGGGATCTGGGCATCAGAACTCTGGTCTTGACACTGGGTGGCAAGCACTTTACCAGCTGAGGCATCTCCAGGACTCTCCTCTGAGCTTTAACTTATCTTTTAGGTGGTATTTTCAGCTTCTTCACCAATCAAAGGCAATATCTAGAATCATCAATGACTCTTTCTCTGTCTCTGACTAGAACCATAGGGATCTATTTTTTTTTTTTAAGATGGGCAGACAATCCTGGGCTTCTTCAGAGGAGGATGGGTGAGATCTGAAGGTCAAGTTCATCAGGACGACTTAAAGGAAAATAAGCCTTAGAGATTTCAGCTGTTTCCATGTCTCTCATCCTCAGGTAGTCTTTTGGGTTCTAGAGAAGGTTCTTTCTTGCCTTCTTCTGAGCTCCCACTGGATTGGGTCAATTCTCCATTGCACGCGTCCTTTACATGGCCATGACTCCTCCCCTTCCAAACTGTTAACTAATTGGGACAGCTTTAGTTACAAACACAGCCCATCTATGATGTATAAAAATGCATTTACTGGAACAAGGAATAGACAGCCCTCTCTTACAAACACCAGCCTTCAGTCATTGGGAGATCATTTCTGCTTTCTTGCAAAGGACTCATATGTATGCGTCACCAGGGCATCATTCATATGGCTGCTGAAGCAGAAAGGGACTTCTTTGAAATGTTCATATAGGCTTTATGATGTTTGGGGGGGGGAGTAAACTGGATATGAAATTAAAAATAAAAAGCATGAATCTCAAACACTGCCTCATCACTGACCAGATGATCTGGTTTTGCAACTTAATTCTTTTCTCTGAGGCTCAGAACCTCAGAATATATGTATGAGATTAACAAAGTAGATTCCAATATATGTGTCTTGCCATCTCAGGGTATCACTGCTAGAGACTCCATAATTCACAAGGCCACCAAGCATTGTTGACCACTGAAATAGTGTGAAATTGAGATTTGGTTTTCTATCCCATTACCTGACATATAATCCTAAAAATCAAAGTCATACAGTGTCCGTATGCCAATACTGACCAATGGCTGGCAGCCCCTCAGTAGCTTCAGGATGGGGGCTGTCATCAGAAAGATAAAGGCAGGATTAAAGAGTTTGGAGTTGAAGCCCCATCTCCCAAACTCTGGGGAGTCAACAGGGGCTGAAAGTTGATTTGCTCAAGAACAGCCAATGATTTAATCAACTGGGCCTCTGCAGCCACTATAAAAATCCTTGAAAATCCAAATGGATGGAGTGTGAAGAACTTAAGTATAAGTTCATGGAGTTCTTAGGGAGCAGCACACAGGGAAGGCAGGGAATCAGTCTCCCTTCCTGCCTCCCTCACCCTATGCCCTTCTTCTGTATTCTCTGTAATATTCTGTAATCAACCAAAGATGCTAAGTATGCCTTTGCATTCTTTTAAGCTATTCTAGCAACCTCAAGAGTGGGTTGTAGGAACCTCTGTTTTTGAGCTCTCAGCATGTGGAACCTAAGGCTGTCTCCAGGTGGGGATATGAGCTATGTGTTCATATACAAGGAGATATTATCATTGATAAACACAAGATTCTCATATAGCCTTGAATTTATTGGATATATTTCTGCCATTTGTTTTTCCAAATAAGAGGTTTGTTTGAAAAAAAATACAATTCTCTTGCTTGGAATATGTATATGGAAATGGAATATGGATAAGAATATGGATAAAATGTGGTGGAGTGCTATGAATATTGTGATATTAAAAAAAAGGCTTGTGTCATGGTTTGATCCAGGTGTCCCCCACAAACAAATGAATGTGTTCTGAATGATCAGTCTCCAGCTGATGGAAATTTGTGAATTAGAACCTCGCTGGAGCTGTGTTGTTGGGGGCGGGCTTATGGGGTTCTAAGCCAGCTTCCCCTTGCCAGTGTTTGGCACACCTTCCTGCCACTGTTTGCAGTGCTGTGGCAGAGGTGATGTCCACCCCTCTGCTCATGCCATCGTTTTCTCTGTCAGGATGGAGTCTCCCTTGAGTCCATAAGCCAAATAAACCCATTCCTCCACAAGCCACTTTTGTTGGGGTTCTTTTTGCACAGCAACTAGAAAGCTGACTACAACACCTTGTTACAGGGACCATTGACACTCACTGAGCCAGGAGTCTCAGTATTGAGTCTGTGGCCAGCAGGCCTGAAGTAGAGACTGGGTCAGGGTGATTTACCAGATGTGCACATCTGAGGCCTCTGCTAGTCAAAGCAATGAGCCCTAAATTAAGACCAAAACCAATTAACATAGTGTGTAGATTTCTACTTTGTTTCCTTCTTCATGAAATAAACACAAATCTCCTTCTTATGAGGGCAGTGTGAAAGCATTTAAACAGTGTAGAAGCAGTTTTTAAACACTGAGAACACATCATTGTTCCATGTTGAATGGAATCCCAAACTATTATTACCATCCAGAAATAATTTAAAAATCTATTTCTTATACTAAATAATGCAAATGTTGGAGAAAAATGAAAGCATTCATTGAACAGCATGCTTTAGGTATCTCTAAATAGTTTTCAGGAATATTATTCAAAACCCAATTTAAAGAACTCATTAACCATTGAATATGAATTTTAGTTTGGGATTTTACTAATATTTGTTTATTCATTTTTATCCTAATAATATATGTTCATTGCAAAATTTGGACAATACAGAAAAGGTAAAAAGAAGAGATTACTATTAATCTCCATGCAGCACTTCATATGTTTGTATATATTAATATTTTATGGTCAGAAATTTAAACTTGTTTTGTATCATTCCATTATTTGATAACTTTCTTTAAAGTGTTTATTGTACAATTTTATTTATTTATTTATTATTTTTTACAATGAGTTGATATCCCCAATTCCCCAATGCCCCTCTCCCCATCCCCAATAAGCTGTATATCCTCATCTGTGGGCTGTCTGGATCAGTCTTTGTGGTAGGGGACCATGGATAGCCTAGTATTCAGCCGGGTTCTCCTGACCCAAGTGTGTTGTTACTGAGGGGTGCCATGCCTCTGGATAGTCTCCCCCACCATGGCTCTCACAATCTTGCCGCCCCCTCTTCTGCTCAGTTCCCTGAGTCATGGTGGGTGAGTATTAAGGTTGCTTTAATGTTGTGAGCTTAGGGGTCTTTGTGTCAAAAATTGTTGGTTTCTGTCACCCTGGCTTATCCTGTGTTGATTGAATGGCTGTGGCTGTGGGTCCCTTGTTCATCGTGTCATTCTCTGCAGGGTTCCATATGGAGCCTGACAACCCCTTGCTAGTTTCTGACACACCTTTCTGCCTCTTTTTCATCCCCTCATTCTCTGTGGGGCTCCATGTGGATCCTCCACGGTATGACTGTGGTTACATTGAAAGGGCTGTAAGGTATATGGAATTTATAAACTTATAAGAAAATGAACAGTTATGAAGCCTCCACCCAACTTTCTGTTGAAAGGTTTTCAATATGGTTGAACTGCATGTTACTGGAGAATCAAATCCAGACTGTCATACTTTGCAAGCAAGCGTCTTTGACCTCTGAGTCATCTCTCCAGCCCCATGTCTATTGTTTTGTTTATTTTCTCTTATTGTCATTATCTGATGATTACTGATGATTACTTAAAGGGCATTTTCTTTACTTCACAGTCTTCATAGATACAATCTTAAATGACGAAGCAGAAGCTTTTTCTGGCCCCCTTTTCTACCGCTGCCACTGGTCCTTGGACTCCTGAGGTTCCCAGGCTCCTTTGCATTGAGGAGTGGCCATGTCACTTTTGTCTGGGATCCTGACTTGGAAGCAGAAGTCTTCTGAGGATTCTCCTAAGATTATCATGCAAGATGCAGCCTTCACTCCCCTTCCACCATCTTTGCCTGCTTCCCAATTCCAACCTGAATGCAGATGTGATGCTTACAGCTATAATCACTGTATGATGAGCATAAGGCACTGGGAAGAGAGAGATTTCATGAAAATTCTCGCCTTGACATCTCTTACAGTCTTTCAACTCTAAACGTGTAGGTAGGTGGCTTTTTAAACCATTGCTGATTTTTTAAATTGGAGCAGCAGTCCTGCTGGATGGTGTCTCTGCCTTTTATCCACTTACTCCTCAAACTTATATCTAGCACCACCCAGAAGGTAGTAGAGAACTTTTATAATCGGTTTTATTTATAGTATTAACTCCTTCTTGTGGCTAGTATGACCTGTCCCTACCTTCCTTTCATCTTCCTGGTACACCGCTCTCTTCTCCTTCACTTGTTCACGCGTGTGCCCCTTCGCCATGTCCAACATACTAAACTTTCCCTCATCCATGGCCTTCAGGGACCCTATCCCATGTACTTTGGGTCCCTTCCTTTCAATTTAGTTTCCTTTCTAAGTGAATTCCAACTGTTCTACTCTCTTCACTATGCATGTCACACTTTGATTCAATTACAAGGGTTTGAGTTCCTCAAGGTCTTATGTGGGTTTATTGAACTTTATACCCAGATTAGCCAACCATAATCTACGAGAGACAGTTTTAAAAAAAACACAACAGAGATGTGTTTTCATATCTGCATTATTTCTTTTTAACTTCCTAAGCCTCAAACTGTTCACTTCAGATATGAAATAATAATTTCTGCTTCTTTATGTGACTTGTGGCCTGTGTGCACACGCTTGCACACACATGTGCGTGAGTATGAGTGATAGTTGCTTGGAATGTAGTTCTGGTCATTTGTCTCTGATAAGGGAAGCCATTATTCTCTGTGCAGCAAAATTTTCACACAGTTTCTGCTCTGACTTAAACATACTTGGTAACAATTGCCAATAATGATTAGCATTTAATAAACATTGTTTGAACACTTTCATAATTCATGTGCCCAGTATTTTTTGTATAGTCACTTATCTATAATGGCTTTGGTAAAATCTATTTCTTTTTTTTTTTTAATTTGGAAAGTGAAACTTTATATCTAAAGGTCAAGACCAAGGGCAAAACTCCTGGGGCCTTTACTTATCTCCCATTCATATACCTAATAATAAAACTGGTTTGTCAGTAACCACCCACCCAAGAACCATCTACTCTCTCTGCACCAGCTCCAGTTTATACTCTAAGGGAACGGCAATGCAGAGGAAAACACACTGATATCAGAGATTTTAAGTAAAGTAACTTCCACAGCACTGAAGTAAGTCTCGATTTTCATCCAATCTTCTCTCCTCCGAGATCCAGTAATTCTGAATTGAACATTGACACTCAAGATGGTACACACAAGGCAGGCCTCTTGCCCAGGACACAGGGGCCGAGTCCTGCTCTGGGTAGCATTCCTCTGAGGTCCAGAGGGTAGATGAATACTTGGCACAGCGGTTTTGCTTCAAGAGTTGACAGCTGAGCACCTTACATCTTATTAATAAATGCTAGTTGAAACACATTCTTTGAACATCAAGGCATTTTACTTTAATATTTCATGTCTGTTACCACTGAGTAGAGAATTTGATTTTTTTCAGAACTTGTGCTAACCTACCATTCTAGTTTCTTCTCCTAACATTCCACTCTGTGCATAATACAAAGAGATTACTCTCTCCTGGACACACCCTAATATTTCTGTGCCTTATTGCCTGTACCTCACTCCACCTCTTTCACAATAACAAGATGCCTTACTCTCTCTTTCTCTCTCTCTCTCTCTCTCTCTCTCTCTCTCTCTCTCTCTCTCTCTCTCTCTCTCTCTCTCTCTCTCTCTCCTCTGTCTTTTGTTGGACCGACTTTATTCCAGTTGAGATATATTCACACCAATGAGCCTCCACACACTCTAAGTGCAATTAGGACATTTGTGGTATAGTGTGGCGAGTGGATGAACCACAGACATTAGAACTGGTTATAAATCACCACCCTGCCCCATAAAATTCACATGCTTGCTTGCTATTTACCATGAAAATTTCCACTTATCTGTTTCATAACTGGCATCTGCCTTCTAGGGCTTCTGTGACAAACAAGTAAGGAAACATGCAAATTGCCCAGTAGTGTCTGAAAAGCAGCCATCTCAGCTTTATCACATGCTTTTGATAATGGCCCCTTTGTAACAACCCACCTGTGGTAGCTTTGAATAGATGTCCCCCCAAAGAATCAAAGGTTTATTATAATTGTGAATTGTCTCAAGCTCTCTGGCTAAAGGAGGTGTCACTTTGGCCTGGCCTCCTGGGGTCTAGCCCTGAGGTATTTCAAATTGGATGCAAAATACTAGGGATACATATGCAAAACAGCAGCCTAACCCAAGTCTGGCAGTTCTGCTATTTGTGAGTTACAGTGTTACAGTTGCTGGCTGGCTTTGGAGGCGCTGGGCCTCTCTTTCTCTGCTTGGATCTGTGAAAGGGGAGGGGCAGCCTTTTCCTTAACTTCCCCTGGATCTTTTCCTTCAATAAATACTTTCATCCCCAAAATTGTGCCTGGTTTGGAGATTCATCTCAAGCTGGCTATGACACCACCTACCACCATGTTCCTTTAAACACTGGATCCAAGCTACAATTTCAAATTCCCACTCTACTACTTATTACTCCCAACCCTAACCCCTATCCCTTCGGTAAGTCAGGGAATGTTATTTAATACTTGGCTCTTTCTTCTTCTGGAAAATGACATTAACAATACCTAACACTACAGTCACCCTGCTGTGGATTAGTATTATTCTCACTTTTGGTTAGAGATTTTTTTTTTTTTTTTGCAGATGGCAGTGACCTACTGGGGACCCCAAGACTCATCCAGGAGATGAGAAGTGACAGTGCTCAGGACAGGATGGGACATCTCTGTCACACACTCCAGGGCTCAGGGGTCATTACAGAGCAGGTGGCAGAAAGAATATCAATGCTGCTCTTATTGCTGCCAAAGAAACTTCTTGGTGGAGAAGGCTGTGGATAGTGGGGAGACTCAAAACTCATCAAAGTGCTGAGAAATGAGGAAATGTTGAGAGCTCAGTGCTAAGTGAGCCTCTAAGACTCAAAGAACACTGTGGAACAGGGAGCAGAAAGAACGTTAGAGCCGGAGTGTGGTTAGGAGGACTCCATTCTCTGGATAGAAGGTGATCAGTGCATCCTTGACCTCACAGTGGATGTCACTACAGCCACATGACCTGCACAATACTGACTCCATCAACATTTTGACATAGATGATGTGGAAGGAAGGGAAAAAGAACGAGCTATCAAAACAGAGGAAGGACTACTTGAGGAGAGGGGGGTTTCAGTGGAATGGGGATGGTGAGGGGGGTCATAGGAGGGTAATGGGAAGGGATTATGATCATACTAAAAATGTTCATGTATGAAAATTCTCAATAAAAAGTAATTCCTGGAACAGTGCCAGGCATAGAATATGGTCTCGCTGGTCTTGAGCTGGCTACCAGTCTGTCACCAGGTTCTACACTGTGCCTGGCTCAGGAGGATCTTGTTATATATCTGAGTGAATGATTGTGTAGCCTTGGTTCTATGCTCTTTCTTTTGTATACCTGGCTGTCAATAGCATGATGCTTCTCTGGGGATGGGAAGAGGATGTCACTGCTATTTCTGATGCAGTTTTGGGGTCTTGTTTCAGGCAATATGAAGTCACTTTCATTGGACAAGTGGGACATTTTCAGCTGTGAGAATCCTAAGCATAGTCATCAGCATCGGCTGGCTGCATGACCAGACCTCTACCCACCACTCAGCACCCTCTATGCACTAACTCAAGTGCACTTAGCAGTGACTGACCCAGGAGCAGAAAGCAACTTCCTTTCTGGCATTACCAAGACCCAGGCCATTGTCTTTCTTGACTGGGTACAAAATTTACCTTGTTCTCTTGGCACACTCTTTAAGGATGCCCTGCTTGGCTAGCAGTGAGAAGATTCTTTTCTCTTTTTTCTTCTCCCATAGGTCTAATCCCTTGAATCAATATTTGTTGCCAACCCCTCTGTTTATAGACAGAGACTGCTGAACTGGTCTGGTGTCTCTACACTAAGAGAGAAGGGTGGGCCCAGGGACAGAGCATGAAGGACCATCTTGATGGCTTCTCAATGGCTCAGGACTTTGCTTTCCAGCCAAGCCAGTCACTTACTTGGTGACTTTGTTTAACCTCTTTGCAAGCTGCCAGAAAGAGGTGGTGTGAGAAGAATGGAGGATCCAGCCAATTAAAATTCAGCTGCAGCCAACAAAGAGAAGTAGGCCATGGCTAGCTAACAGAGAGGCATTGAGCAAGAGAGAGAAAAGAGAAGAGGATATAGCCTGGCTCCAGGAGCCCACATTGCTGTAATGTTCTTTTGTTGCCAAACGGGAGCACCTCCTCCAAACATCAAGTTATATAGTTCATTGCTGACTGTGAAACCTGGGTTCATAAACTGTGGGCTCCTCTCACAATTCCGCCAAGCACAATTCCGCTGGCTTGCTAGCCACTCTTCCTCTTCATCTCTACAGGATACAGAACACCCATGTCTAGTCTTATTACTGAGCATTCTCCCTGTTGCCAGATGTACAGTCTGCATGCGGCCCGCAGGCAGGTTAGGAGTCTGCTATGGACAGATGTCTTTTCATAACATAGCCAACCTTCCTGCCAATGTAGAGTTTCTCCCCAAATCCTCTGCTTCTGGCTTATACTTTGTAGGTCAGATGAAAGGACAGTGGATATAGAGAGAGGGGGAGAAAGAGAAGAAGAGAAGGAGGAGGAAGAGAAAAAAGGGAAAGAAAGAGAGAGGAGGGAGGTTGGGGGTGTGTGAGGGGAGGTCACTTAGTGACTGGCATACCTTCTTTCCCTTGTGTGTCCTTGACAATGGTGATGGAAGAGAAAAAAGAGAATGTCCGTCAAAAACTCATAGAATAAAGACATTCTCTCAAATGCTGACCATCGTTAAAATTCGTGAATCTACCCAACTTTTAGATATGCCACAATGCATCTACAGTTCTTTCATTTTGTACATGACCTTTAACTTGGTTCTTTTTATGTATAACTGAACACACAATTGGCAAATTTTAAGTCTAAATTGTATCCAAAGAGGTCATGGTTGACATTCTGGACAGGGCTAAAGGTTGTCATCTTGACTCAGTTGTATTCCTGAAATAAGTCCTACCTCTGATTTCTCTAGCTGTCATGCTTGCCATTGCAATGACACTGTAATTCTCATCACAGATGAGATATGGGCATCACTATTGTCTGGGAGGCAGCATCTCCATGTTCACTGTGTTGATTTTGTTAACTGAAGACTGTGGCACATAGAGAGAAAAGTCTGGTTGGAGGGCCAAATGTTGTATAATCACGAACCATCTGTGGTGGACAAAGACATGGGTTTCATAAACAAGGGTGACTGGAGTCTCATTGACTGACTCTGGAACTCTTTCTATAACCACTGAAGGACAAAAGATCAATACATTTTTAAAGGTCAGTGGTAAAAATATCAACATATTAATGAGTCAGTCTGATAATGGCAGAAATGAGGGGTCAAAGGAAGTCCTTTGGTTAAGTACAAGAAATATGTATTTGCCCTTGGGGGGCTTGTCAGCCTGGACACTTGGAAACCCTTTCATTGGAGTGAAAAAGGCTCTCAGCTCTGCTGTTCTCTTTATTCAAAAGGAGTAGGGTGAAGGTCTCAGGTTTTTGAGTCTTCAGGAAACTAGATGCCTGGTTGTGTCTTCTGATATTCCATCCCACTGTAAAACGGAGTAGTTTACTTGCTTCTTACTAACTCCCAGGATTACTGTGAGCTCTAAGTGGATAGGTCAAAAATGAATGTGTACTACAGGAGTTCTCACCTTGGGATGATTTCCCCCCCCCCAACATATATTTGCCAGTGTTGGAGACATTATTACAACTGAAGATGGTGTGTGAGGAGTAGATGCTCCTGGCATGTAGTGGACAGACTTCGGGCAGACACATACATATGCCACTGTCCAGCAGACAGCTTGCTACCATTAGGAATCATGTGTCCCCAAATAATAGTAATGGAAAATCCGAGGAACCCCGGCTAGGTGCATTGCCATATGCAGCGGGCATTTTCCTACATGATTCTGATCCCTGTCAATCAAACAGTTTCCAATATGTGAATGCTGACATTTCAGGCTGATGAGGATATCAACACTTCCTCATTTAAAAGGCTCCCAAACTTCCATATATAAAATAACTAATTTGATTTTCTAAAGCATATGTTTGTAAGGAACTATTCAGGGAATCTTCGCTTCCTAGGGAGCAAACCTGCTGGCAGTATGTTCAGGCATGGGTACCGCTCGCTCTTCTGCTTTCCGTCTGTGAGGACTCTCCACAAGCTTCAGCACCTCTGTCTATGAGGGGAACAGCACATATCAGGCTGCTTTAAGATGATGCACACAGTAGGCCCTCATATCTGAGAGCTCCCCAAGAACCTCAATGCATCTTCTAGACAATTGGCAGCAGACAGTCCTCAACACAGCATTTCTCTGCTGAGACCCCTGGAGGCAGTCAGGCCCCCTTCCTGCTGGGCTCCCTGCACAAGCATCCAGCTCCAGCTTGGTGGCTGAATGTGTCATGGTGAAACCTGTGAGGCCCCACTCTGTGCTGGACACTAATACCTTCCAGGAGCTAGCAGTCTTTCTATTACCCACTACCTGGGGGCTAAGGCTGTGACAACTAACTATGTCCCTTATCTCTCATTCTCTGCTAGAGGGTCACCTTCCTGACAGCTTTGAAAATTCTGCATTAAATTTTTCAGAAGAAAAGACAGATTATAGCTCTGGCATGCTCTAGTTATTGTAACATGAAACAATGTTCCCATTCCTTTTGCTTGGGGACATTTAACTGTTGACTTGGACACACATGGTGTGTCACTGTGATTTGTTATTGGTCTTGAGGTCAGACCTTCCACAACCTTTATACACTCATCCATCCATCCATCCATCCATCCGTCCACTCACCCACTCACACACATACACACTTAACTGTGTATAATGCCATTTCCACTATGAACTTGTACTTTGTTAGGTTTTCAATGGACTAAACAAATAATAAAGCCTTTATGCTCAGCCTCTGATCTTGAGAACATCCCACTATAGTAGGCACCACAAGGAGTTAAAGAAGATAAGAGTTTGAAATGTTAAGTAAAATAGAAGAGGAATATACTATACTCAGTAAGCTTTGGTGGGCTGGAAAACCACGTGGATTGCGGGAGTGCAGACAGGGTCTGGTATGCTCTGGCTCCCTCTGGGACATAGTGGGCAGGGTGGCAGCCAAGCTGTGGCCAACCATTCCCAAGACATGACTGATATTTTCCACCCCAGAAACCTTAAATTGCAGGGTTTTTTGTTCCTAAGTACATTAAAGATACAGAGAAACACAAAGAGAGAATGGCACTCCAGGGCTTCTAGCCACTGCAAACAAACTCCAGATGCATGCTCCACTTTGGACATCTGGCTTTACATGGGTATTGGGAAATCAAATCAGGGTCTTTAGGCTTTGCAGGCAATGCACCTTAACTGCTAAGTCATCTCTCCAGCACCCTAAGTACTTTAATAGGCCTGATATGCACTTGACCTTAAAACCCCAAAGGCACTGAGGCAGCTGAGTGAATGTACACATAGATGGATCAAGGGGAGTTACTAATCTGGCCAGGGGTTGGGGAGGTCAGCAGCCCACAAGATCTGACATGTAAGCAGAGTATAAAGCTTACCATGGAGGCAGGGGCATGAGGGTGCCCTGAGCAGAGCAAAGGTGTAGGCAATGAATGCTGGGAAGAGTGGTGTGCGACCAGGACAAGACACTGGGGTGGGGAGGTGCCAGGTAAATCTCTGCCACTTGGAGCCATTTGAATGTTAGGCTATGAATCCACCCTGTCCCGAAGCTTGCTGGGCTGTGGCTGATTCATACAGAGGAAGGCAGGAAGTGCTCTGCAGGGGAGACACACCTCTTAGGAGTAACTTGGGCTCATGGGAGGATGGGATGCGGGAAGGTGACTGTGAGGCCAGCATCTCCTTGTGAAGACCATTCTTCCATTCAGAAGCCCCAGCACATGTTCATTAAAGGAGTTGGAAAGATCAATGGGGTTTTTATGTTGCAGGGTATGTGTGTGCCATGTGTATGGATGTTCTATGTGTGTGGTGGTACACATATGTATAAGAGCATATAGAAGCCAGAGGGTTTGGTCACTCTCCATCTCTTACTTTTGGAGACATGGTCTCTCAGTGAACCTAGAGCCTACCATTTTGGATAAACTAGCTAGGCATGGAGCCCCAGGGACCCTCCTGTCCCTGCATCCCAACTTCTGGGATTTCAGGTGTATGTTGCCACACCTGGATTTTCACATAGGTGCTAACTCAGGTCCTCATGCTCATCGAGCGAGAACTTTACCAGTGGATCTGATCCATCTCTCCAGCCCCTCAATGGGCTTCTGATGCAAAAATTTAAAGGCAACACTAAGGTGTGAAATACATCAGTACTGAGTAGGTTTTTTGGGGGGGGGTGGGATAATTTAGTGTTTTGTTTTTTATAAGTAGAAACTTTGTATGTATAATTCATGTGTTGGCACCACCATTTCCATCCCTCCTGCTCCCATTCAACTGAAGGCCCTCATCAGTGGGATTGCTGGAATGTTCCATGGATTGTTGCTTTACAAGTTGCATGAGCAGCAGTTACTGGGAGGTGGGGCAATGTCTCTGGGTATTTCCTCCCCACCATGGCTCTTACAATCTTCCCACCCCCTCTTCTGCACAGTTCCCTGAGCCATGCTGGGTGAATTTTAAGTCTGTTTTAGTGTTGAGCTCTTAGCAGCCTCTGGATTTCTGCTTTGGAAGGTTCTGAGTATCCTTGGTGTCTGCTCCATCACCCTGGTGCAGGTTGCTGGGTTCGCTGTGGAAGCAGCACTCTTTCTCATCTGGCCACTTCCTTTGTGGTTTCACCTGGTCACTAGGGGTGGTTCATCTCCTGCCAGGGAGTCAGCTATCATTTCTGGTGTTGGTAGAATGGAATAAATGTATCAAGACATCAGATGAGTAGACAATTTTACAATTCTTGGTAGAATGAGAGAAATGTATCAAGACATCAGAAGCAGTGAAGTACAGAATAGGGGTTAAGATCTAATGAATGGGCTTTGAAGAGGAGCTGATGTGCACTCTCATTTCTGCACATATGCAACACGAGGACTCAGAGATTTGACTCATTCTCACTGTAAACAATATCACAACTCCATTTATTGGCACTTCCTATGTATCATCATGCACAGTGCTCAGAGGACCACACACATTATATCAGTGCATCCTAGCAACAGTGGCTGAGAAGATGGCTCAATGGTTAAAAGGCTCTTGCTTGCAAAGCCTGTCAGCCTGGGTTCAATTCCCAAGCAACATACACAAGCCTGCTCAAAGTGGCACAAGTGTCTGCATTTCATTTGCAGTGGCAATAAGCCCAGGGGCACTCCCCCCCCACATGCAGGCAGGCATATACAGATGTGTAAATAAACAGAGAAAAATAATTTTTGAAATCTTAGTGATAATTGCAAAGCAGCTTTTTCTGGCCCGTGGTTCAGACAGCTTAGAGATTTCCCCAGGATTCCAGTGTAGCAAGTGTGGAACTAGCATTTGAACTTGCGTAGTCCATCCATTTCTTAAGCCCTCAGCCTTGGTGTATCTCGGGGAATCTAGCATTCCCAGACATCAGTCTGAGAGATGCCTGGAAGCTGTTAACACAGCCTTCCTTTTTCATCGCTGTCTTTAAAATTCTAGTGTGGACAGAGAAGTGAGAGGATTTCTCATGAGAAAGGAAAGGGTAGGAGAGGGGGGGAAATTCTATTTCTACTTCTGCCTTTTGCTTCAGCCTTTGGCCAACTTTTTATTCTCTTTGGATCTAAGGTTTCCTTTCAGTGAAATAAAATGAATGAAATAAGTCATAGGTAAGATATATTTTGGCCTCAACATTCTTATCCCATGCTCTAAGATGTGATTATTGTGTAGAAGACAGGATCGTAAAATGTAATGGTTTTTAGTTTGGTATGAACTAGAATGCATTGTGTTCATTTTCAGAAGAAAATGGAAATTTTATAATTCTTATAATGTTTCCAGAAACAAATAAAAATACAGGATATTTGTACATGGAATCTAGGCACCTGGGAGGCGAAAGCAGGAGGATTGCAACTTTGAGGTCAGCCTGAGCTACACAGTGAGTTTGAAAGTAGCTTTGTCTACATAAAAAGGCACTGCTTCAAAACAAAATAAAAGCTGAAAAAATAATTAAACTCACTCAAGTAATCTACAGATATTTCTATAATATAAATATACCCCACTAAATATTTAGGATATACTCATACTAAATATTAATCATTACTTCTGTAAACTTCAAACATAACTGTGTATTCTGAATATTATCTGACAGCCTGAAGATCTTAATAACAAAAATAATCATGCAGTTTATTAAAGTCAGAAGGAAAAGCCAAGTTAGAGAAAAAACTTTGGAGATGCAGGCTAGAGAGCACGAGGTTATCTCTGCCAGCTTTCTTCTGACAGGGGATTAACACTCAGAATATGGAAAGGACTCAAGAAATTAAACATCAAAAGAACAAATAATCCCGCCAACAAATGGGCAAATGATCTAAATAGACACATCTCAAAAGAAGTATAAATGGCCAGTAAATATGAAAAGATGTGCAATATCATGGAAATGCAAATCAAAGTATCATTGAGATTCCATTTCACCTCAATCAGAATGGCTATCATGGAGAAAACACAAAACAATAAATGATGCTAAAATTGTGGAGAAAGGGGAACCTTTATAATAAGCTCTTGGTGGGAATGTCAGTTATTGAAGCCATTAAAGAAATCAGTATGGAAATTTCTCACTAGACCAAAAATAGACCTACCACATGATCCATTGATAACACTCCTGGCTGTATACCCAAAGGAATCAAAAGGTTCCTGAATAGAGATTCTCGTCCATCATCATTTATTGTGGCAGTATTCACAACAGTCCTGCTACATATAATCAGCGCAGGTAAGTAAAGTATATATGTATAATATTAGAGAAGAAGGCAATCATGTCCTTTGCAGGAAACGAGAGGAACAGAAGGTTATGTTAAGCGAAATTAGCCAGTATAAGAAAAAGATAAGTGTCATGTTTTCTCTCATTTGCAGGGGGAAATGATAGCTTAAAACCAGAAAGATGGATCTTAGGGAATAGGAAGGGAGAGGAAAAGGAGAGAGAGTAAGATACGGCAGCAGGGACAAGCAGTTAGATAAAAGCTTGGAATAAGTGTTTAGAAATAGCTTAATTAAATTTATGTTAAATTAAATTCATTGCATAGGACTTTTGCAAGTATATGTACAGGATAGCACAAAATTAAAGGTATGTTAGGAGGGCAAATCTCAAATATTTGTTTGAAATTAAGCGAATTGTGTTTATACATCTGAGGGTTTTGTCTTTCTTTGTATGAGAAAACATGGGCAATGTGGAAATATTTTTGTCATACATGACAAACCAACAGCAAATATTTGTGCATCCTTTGGGTTTATTAATCTGATAGTTAATATTTTTAACACCCAACTGAAGTGGGTTAAGGCAAATTAAATAAACCTGAGAATGAGAATATATGACCATAAATCTCTATATTGGTGGATAATGGTTGGCAGTAACAGTGATTATTATAATTATTTTATTTTTAATCTAATTTTATACAAAACACAAAATTTAAAAATCTAATAAAGGTAGAATAAAATAGAAAGTAATTTTCCCTCTACTCACCCACTTCCTAAACTCCACTGCCCAATGAAAAACCAATTTGGCTTATTCAATTTTTAGTTTTTAGACATTTTTCCATGGTGTTTCATAATTTCCTCATAGTTTTTACTTCTTTGGAATACATGTGTTGTCTCCTTCCTTTCTCTTGTTCCAGTTGGAGATTTGTGTCATTGTTACTATATTTCCCTGTTCACTTTTC
Source organism: Zapus hudsonius (assembly GCA_004024765.1). Classification (NCBI taxonomy): domain Eukaryota; kingdom Metazoa; phylum Chordata; class Mammalia; order Rodentia; family Dipodidae; genus Zapus; species Zapus hudsonius. Next base: position 29,078 of record PVHP010005103.1, read on the forward strand.
CTGATAGTTAATTTTGTGAATATAAACACTAAACTTAAAGTTCTGTTGGACTTTCATTTTAGATGAAATGGACTAGTTTTCTAGTCTATGTGATACAGAAACTATCCTCTGTGCATGGGCCTCAACCCTCGTGTAGCCTGGGTTGGCCTCAAATTTACTATGTAGCTGAGGATGAATTTAAACCTCTGCTCCTGCTGCCTACAATTCCCAGTGCTGTCATTAGAGACCTGTGCCACTGCTCCTGGTGTAATGTGGAACCCAGAGCTTTGCCCACACCAGGTAAGCATTCTACAGACTGAGCTACATCCTCTATCCAACTTCTGTCTTTACAGTAATTACAAAATCATCATAAGTGTATGAATTATTGAATTTAATTAAGCTATTTCTAAACACTTATTCCAAGCTTTATCTAACTGATTGTCCCTGCTGCCGTATCTTATTCTCCCTCTTTTTCCTCTCCCTTCCTATTCCCTAAGATCCATCTTTCTGGTTTTAAGCTATAATTTTTTCCCCTGAAAATGAGAGAACACATGATACTTATCTGTTGCAGTCAGCTTTCTAGTTGCTGCATAGAAAGAACCCAAACAAAAGTGGCTTGTGGAGGAATGGGTTTATTAGGCTTACGGACTCAAGGGGAGACTCCATCCTGGCAGGGAAAATGATGGCATGAGCAGAGGGGTGGACATCACCTCCGCTACAGCACTGCAAACAATGGCAGGAAGGTGTGCCAAAAACTGGCAAGGGAAGCTGGCTTATAACCCCCATAAGCCCGCCTTCAAAAACACAGCTCCAGGGAGGTTGTAAAACCCAAACTGCCATCGGCTGAGGATCAATCAATCAGAACACATTCATTTGTTTGTGTGGGACACCTGGATCAAACCATGACATTATCTTTTTCTTATACTGGATAATTTCGCTTAACATGATCACCTTCTGTTCCTCCCGTTTCCTGCAAAGGACCTTCTTCTCTAATATTATACATATATACTTTACTTACCTGGACTGATTATATGTAGCAGGACTGTTGAATACTGCCACAATAAATGATGATGGACGATAATCTTTATTCAGGAACCTTTTGATTCCTTTGGGTATACAGCCAGGAGTGTTATCAATGGATCATGTGGTAGGTCTATTTTTGGTCTACTGAGAAATTTCCATCCTGATTTCTTTAATGGCTTCAATAACTGACATCCCACAAAGAGCAGAGGGGTGGCCTTTTTTTTTTTCGGGACTGGGGTCATCTAACTTAGAAATGTGTGAATTTTCACAGACACTTCCATGCATTTGGAAGGGAACCTCAAAAGTTGTCAAGGTTATGGGGAAGTCACCGTTCAGAAGTCAGTCTATGTTGAGGTCTGATACTCTGTCTGTGTGTGTGTGTGTGTGTCCACTCACACATATGCACCTGCATGCACACAAGAAATAACACATGATTATCAGGCAGATGCACTGGGTTATAAGAAGTGGCTGACTCCGGGGTGAAGTCCCATTAGGAGAATACTTAAGTACTACAAAGACACACTGCTGTAGCTCCTGATTAATGGAGCTTCCACTTGAAACATTCACTAATGGGCCCAGTAGCCTGCAAACTTGGTTGCCTGCTTCAGACCCACTTTTATCATCTTTGAATTCTGCTGCCATCACAGGCTTGTTGCAGTGAGAGGTCTATAATGAGTTAACATATATCACCCTTATCCTGGCTTTAAAACTCTTCAACAAGCCTGCTGCTCTCCCAGATGGAGATCAATAGCTCAGTCTCATTCCTGGACAGTGCTGTTTGGGCCATTCTTTTGTTTAGTTGTTTTCACTCTGTCCTGCCATGAAATCCAATCTTTCCTTCCTTCACCCCTTCCTGGAAGGCTTGTTTGTGTCCCTCAGCATCAAGACGCTCATCTGAGGATGGGAAGAGAATGCATGAGCCATGAAAGTGGACAGGGAAAAGTGGAAGGGTAATACTGGGGATGGAAAGGCTTAAGTAGAGGAGATGGGGAGAGGAGTGGTTGGGGGAATGGCCAACCAAAACAATGTTTGAAAAAAAAAAGAGCAAACCTGATAGGTAGTAAGCTAATTTAACATAAAATAAAAGTTTGACTGAGGTACCACATGTGGGTGAAGAAATCCCCTTTCAGAAGCCATAAAGTTATTTAATGAAAATCCCAGTGCCAGATGTGGGCTATCCTTACCAGCTGTTGGCGAGGGAGGCTCCTGAGGCCCCCAACAGTATGGGCCATAGCCACTGCTAGTGGTTGCCTATCAAAAATAGATGGTAAGACCCTTTAATTCAACAGACTACATGCTGTGGTTGTAGGCCATAGAGAAATCAGGCTGGTACTGAGCTGGAAGCTTCCTGCCTGCTGGCAAGTTGTCATTTTGCCAAAAGTCACTATGCAAGCTGTTGGAGAATTGCCATCAATGGTCTCTCTGGCTCAGCTGACCTGCAAGGCCTACTAGTGAAATGGTTGGGATGATTATTATGGGGGTACCAACTGCTTTCTGATTGTATTTGAGGCCCAAGCCACAGGAGGGTATGGTAAAATTGATCCAAAAATAAAATCTATGGCTGAAGAGGTCATAAGATCAAGTGAGGAAGTTATTACTATTGTTTTGCTAAATAGACATGATGTGCCTGTCAAGAAATGGGAAGGAAGAATTCTTGTTTACTGTGCAAATCTCTGGGTGTTAGTGTTTTTATTTAGATGTGTCTACATTCATCTGAATTTTTCCAATCTCTTACAAAGAATATGTATTTTAAAAAACCCTCTTTAAAATCATGGTGATGCTGTTGGCTGCACCCAGATGCTGAAGCTGGGGTTTGAAAGTGATCAGGGCCCCGCTGAGACAATAACCTGGCCTGCGCTGACTCATCCCCCTAACAGTTGACAATTGCTCTAATTGCCGGTGATATGTTTAAAGGGAAGATTTTGATGACATGAGTGAAAATGAAGACGAGGAATCGGCAGGCTCAAGATTGCTTTTAGGGCATTAGGGGTGAAACATCAAAGAGACTGAGGGTTTGGCAAAGCCCATGTTTTATGGTGCCAAACCCCAAATGACCAGAAACTGCTTCAAGATGTAGACAAAACCTCAAATGGAAGGGGCACATGGGCCATTGCACAGCCTCAGTGCTTTCCAGCCTGGGGGCAGGCTGAGGTATGTCAGGGATGTATGTCCTTAGCTGAGCTGACTGAGGGGGGCTCTTCGGAAAGGGGCTGGTTGCCCTATTCAGCCTTTACCCTTGCTGCCACTGGCGATCCAAAGAGTTGGCTCTCTCCTGAGCACTTCATCATTAGCAGAAGGGTTTCATAACCCATCCTCCAGCAGGCCTTTGAGCACATCTGGCTGCCTGGACTTTCACTGTTCACCACACTCACGAGGGCCTGATACTTGCAGAGCACACCTCATCCCAGGATGAAAGCATTAATACACTAGGATAAATTGACATGAATTTAGGGTTGGCCAGCCTGGACTGCCTACGAAGCCCAATATCCTTTCTTTGTAGTTTTGAAAAGTTTCTAGATTAGTTTCATTGTTACAATTGGATGGCTGCCTCAGTTTACCAGTTAGCACTAGTACTTGAAAGGGGCTGGGGAGCTCTGGAAAACAACTTGGGCTGTGAAGGGATGATCTCCAGAGGTTTCTGGACTTTCTGCTCTCAGCACCCCTAGTGGTATTGGCATCCGGAGATACCAGGAGTAATTTGTCCTGTAACAGTTACCATTTCCTAAGCCCCTACTTTGTGCTACACTGGTCCTTCCTCCTGTGGTCCCATTTGCCACTCAGGCTACATGTGCGGTTTCTGCTTTCCATGTTTCCAAATAAACTCCTCCACATCTACACACAAGTGTAAACTATAGACCAAATGTGGAAACAAAAAGAAACCTAAAATAAAGAGCCAAAAGGCAGAGTTGAAGGCAAGCACAGCCACTGAAAACGGAGGGGGGAAATCCAGAAATGGTTATTTAGAGCCACATTCTGTTTATAAAGTCTGTTTAGTTTACTCCTACTTGTGTGGGACACAGTGAAAGTTGCTTTCTCTCAGGGCTTGAAGAACTCAAACCTATTGCTAGTGTGAAATCTTGTACTGTGAGTCTAACCACAAGTCTTATGGAGCCACTTGGCTAACGTATGGTCTACAGTTAATCCTTCAAACACTTATGTTGGCATTGTTGTGGAGGGATTTTGTAGATATGATTAACATCTATAATAGGTTGATATTAAACAGAGATCATTATTCTTTTTCATGGGTGTGTGTATGGGGGGGGGCTCAGCCCATCAGTTGAAGCTGTAAAAACAGAAGTACTTTTACTTGGAAAGAAGGAATTCTGCCTACAGTCTGCAACATGTATAACACCATATTCAACATTTACATGGGTGCTGGGGATAAAACTGGGGTTCTCATGTGGGCAAGGCAAGCACTTTACCCACTGAGCTACCTTCCCAGGCCCCCACTTACCTACTGTTTAACACTTAGGTTGGTTTCACATTTAAACTAATATGAACACAGTTGTACAAAGATCTCTTTGAGACCCTGCTTTTAGGACCCTTCTATATACTCAGAAGTGAAATTTTGGATCACATGATAATTCTACTTTTATTTTTTTGAGCAAATATAGTAGCTATATCATTTTATAGTACTACTGTTAGTATACAAGGGTTCTAATTTTTCCACATTTCTTCCAACACTTGCTGCTTTCATTTTTCTAGCAACTGAAAGGGAAATACTTTTTTTAAAAAATAAATATTCTAAAATAACATGAACATCTGCACCAAACACAATGACATCTTGAAGCATAAAATAAAAATAAATCAGAGCCGGGTATGATGGTGCATACCTTGAGTGACTGCAGTTGGTAGGAGGAACACTGTGAGTTCGAGGCCAGCCTGAGACTACATTGTGAATGCCAAGTCAGCCTGGACTAGCACGAGACCCTACCTCAAAAAACAAAACAAAACAAAACAAAAAAGATAATATGACAATCAACTGCTACCTCACACAAAATTATTCAACATGAAACTATTTTTGTGCGTGTATAAAATATGGATGTGATACGTGAGATGTGTTGTATGTGCACTTCTGTGTGCATAAGTGTCTGCTATCTATGTAGGTCAGAGGAGAATGCTGGGTGTCCTCTCATTGTTCGTCTTTGGATTTCCTTGAGACAGGGTCTCTCCCTTACCTGCAGCTGCTGTCAGTCTGAAAGCCCTAGTGATTCTCTGGTTTTTGACCCTTGTGGACTAAGTTTACAAATGTGCCTGGCCACCTCCAGTTTTTTACATGGGTTCAGGGAACTGAACTCAGCAGCCTCTGGAAGAAGAGGTTCTCATGCTTAAGCCGCACATGCTTTTAGTAGCTGAGCCATGGCCCCAATCCTCAACATAAGCACTTCAACCTCTCTGTGAATAGCTGCAGTCTCGTGAATAAAGCAGAGGGTCTGAGCAGGAGGAAGCCAGCTTTGAACTCTGGTGTGGCATAGTCCTGTCCAGACCTTCTGCTTTACTCATGCTTATTTTTATTTTTAATTTTTTGTATTACAGCTCAGGTAAAAGCAAAAACCTTGGACTATGGGGATATTTAAACATGATTGAGACTGGAAGAAACTGTGTGAACTTTTGGAGTTGGGCTGGGTGCATTGCATTTTATATCATGTATGGTTATTAGTTTATAGGGAGCCAGGGGAGGAATGTGGTGGTTTGATTCAGATGTCCCCCATAAACTTATGTGCTCTGAATGCTTGATCCTCAGTTGATGGCAATTTTAGAATCAGAAGCTTGTTGTAGGTGTGTTGTTGGGGCAGGTTTATGGGTGTTATAGCCAGTTTCCCCTTGCCTGTGTTTGACACACTGTCCTATTGCTATTGTTCACCTGATGCTGGTCAGGAGGTAATGTCCACCACCTTGGTCATGCCATCATTTTTCCTGCCATCATGGAGCTTCCCATCCAGTCTGTAAGCCAAAATCATTCCATTCTTCCCATCAGCTTGTTTTTGGTCAGGTTCTTTGTGCCAGCAATGAGAAAGCAGACTGCAGCATCCTCTTTGCTGTTCATGGCTCTTGGTATTCATCTCTGAATTGTATCTAAGCATTGTTGTGATCATTGAACCACCAGGGTCCACTGGCACCTTGCACCCATTAGGCATCCTTCAAGTACTTACAGCAGAACCTTCTACGCCCCATCTTTACAGAACCCTCCTTAGTGCCCAGCACAGACACAGAGATCAACATGCTTCCTCGGCCTCCATCTCTGGAAGAAGACTGGTTTTCAAGTCCCATGGTTAGGAATCATAATCAGATTATATGAGAGCAAAGATCATTATAGATTATATACCACAACAAAACCATTTTACCCCCTGGGCTGATCACAGTTCCCAAGAATATGATGTTCTGCCTTCAAAGTTTCAGGAATGAGCAAAGTCCCTGTGAGGTGGTGCAGCGAATGGCTTGAGAGTATTCAAAGTAACTGCCAAGTACTAAGGAAAACGCTGGAGTTAGAGAACCCAAAAGTACAGAATAGGCCCGGGAGCCTCTGTGATACTCAGAAAAAGCAGGTCTTCCCTTCCCTTCCCCTCCCCTCCCTCCCTCCCCTCTGTCCTCCATCTCTTCTCCCCTCTTTTCCTTTACCATTTTATTGTTCTTTATTCTTGAAAGCTTTAGCACAAACTTTCTACCTGGAATGCTAGCATGTCAATGTTTGGATGATTTTCATCCTCTGCCAGTGGAGCCTCACACATGCATCGCTTTAGCTATTGGGATCAAAATGTGTGATGTACATGTATAAGACATAGACAATACAAAATACATCTATCAAGGATATTTTAAGTTACTTTCACAACACTGAAGGTCAGATAACCTAATGAATGATAGCTAACAAAAGCCAACAAATGTGTTTGCCTGCAGTCTTTGCTTGTATATTGTCTTTTCAATGAGGCCTTTTGATATTCTTGTTAAAACTCCAATATTCCCAGAGCACACCTGATGTTGTCACACACTGCATTGCTACCCTCAACACATACTATCTCTCTTTCCCCAAACTTTCTATTAGCAAATTGTAATATATTTTATTATATAATAAAATATAATATATTTTTATCAAAATCCCCTCCTAGTGTCTTCTCTTGTCCCATTCCTCCATTCCCTTTTAGTAAATCTCTTCTTTTCTCCAACTAGTCCCTCTTCTATTTCGATATCTTCCTCCCATCCCCTCCTTCATCCATGACAGAATGTTGACAGGCTTAATGCTGTGCAAATCTTGTGTAAGTAATGACAGCTGTTGTGAGCACATAGACACAATAGCCCCTTTAGGTCCAAGACAGTGTTTTAAAGCACTCTTCCCCATCCTCTGATTTTTTTATGCTTTTTATTCTTTCTGCCCCTTCTTCCACCATGTTCCCTGAGCCTTGCAGTGGACAGGTATTATACTTATTTTATACTTATACTGACCTGTCTTTTCTCTAATATACATTTCTTTATTATAAAAGTCAGGATTCTGTTTCCACAAGAGGCCAACACTGCTTTACTTCCTGCCACTTCAGTCTTTCTGTAAGCATCCTTGCCAATTCCTACTTGGTTAATTCATTCAGTTTTCTCCCTGCCCCTTTGAAACTTACGTGAAGAAAAATGATCCCTCCATAGATGTTAGAAACCTGTGTTTATGGACACAGAAACTTCTTTATAAGCACTTTCTCGAAGCATTGAAAACTTTCACTGGAACCTTTATCCATTCATCGGATTTATTAATTGAACTTGGACTCTTCTGTGTACTGACTAGAGCTCTTTTCCTAATTATGTGTGGACAACAGACATTTAGGAAGGTTGTGGGCTGAGTGTGTGGTGACATTATTTATATATCCACAATCAATTGGCACTCCCATCTCAAACACTCATGGTATAGTTTGCAATAAAAAAGCAGGAAGGTATGAATTTTTTTTCCTCCAGAGAGAAAGATGGTTAATCTGAAGGAGAAAGGCATACACATATAACTCTTCACTTCAACAGAGTGAGGTGGCAGAATGGCAGGATCTCGAAAACACGGAGGATGTAAAAAAATGGAGGAAGGCCTTGTAGGCAATGGTCTCTGCAGGTACTGGTGTGGATCTTTATAGCTTAGGTCCTTTTTAGGGTTTATAAGAAGATACTTGTCCTTTGAAATGTTAATTGCTCTATTTCTTTAACTCTAAGAGGACTACTTTTTCATATTTTAATGATTCTGAAATATGAAAGTGTAATACAAGGGATGTCAGAAAGAACTCTGTAGCTCCTAGGCAGAGGAATAATTTGTGACAGAGGTGTTAGTACCTGTACATTTATGCACTTGGTAATTTGAAGAAGTTAGGTCTGTTCAGACTGACTTCAGAATGAAGTATTTGCATTGGTCACACTATATGTGCTTGGTTTTACATTAAATTTAGGTGCATAATAACTGCTCATGATAGGTAAGAAAAGCTGTTCTGTGTGTCAAACAATAGTAAAATGTTCATCCTTGCGGAGGATGACCTGCATATTCTAAACAGTACAGTGAAATGTATTGGAAACCTCCACATATCGCTGAGTAGTTCACAGAACTTTTCAATCTAATACAGATAGACGCTGATAGGTAGCAAGTCAAGAACTATAACATAGTGTCTGTGGTCTGTCAGATGCTAAGGCTTGCGTTTAATATAGAAACTGACCTAAATGGATTAGTAGTTTAAGTTAAAACAAAATAAAAAAATGAACAATGAGTTCAATCACATAGCTGATATAGATCAAATGGTGGCACCTATCTACTTACTTGGAAATCACTCTGTCCAATGTCAAGGCATTCAAAGGGGAGAGATGAAAATTAGGCTTATGCCGTGGTGCAGTGCATGACCACTGATGGTCAAAAGGGATTCAGGGGAATCATAAATCGCTATTCAGGGGAATAAACGAGATTAAACTCAAGTTTTTTGAGTGACATTTAAAATACGTAGTGTGTATATGAGTGGACAAATAAATGCTAGGAAGAGATTTTTGAACATCTACATCTATCATCTTCTTTCTATGTCTGTCTGTCTATCTATCTATCATCTATCTATCATCTATTATCTATCTATCATCTATGTATCTATCCATGTATCTATGTATCAATGTATCTGTATATCTATCATCTATTTATCATCTATCTATTTATCTATGTATCTATTTATCTATCTGTGTATCTATATATCTATCATCTATGTATGTATGTATGTATCTATTTATCTATCTAATCTATCTATCCTTTCCCTGTGATAGTTTGCTTTATCAATAAAAACTACCAATAGTTCACTTCTTAAGTGACTGCCTTTATGTTAAGGAAAGGTGATAATTGCTAGATTCATGACAGCCTTGATCATGGCTCTTCAGAGACTCTGTCATCAAATGGTCAGTCCAAGGTGCCTCTCTTGATGGGCAGGAAGAGTAATTAAAGCCCTGTCAGTTTTAGACCTGAAGAAGAAAATCAAGTTTCTAGTTCAAACTATTTAAAATGACCAAAAAGTTAGTTACATTCTGAGGAGAAAAGTTTGTACCCTTGATATTGAAATACATCTTCAGACAGAGACTACAGGAGCCAATCCCTGAGCTAATATAGACATAAATATGTACACATAAGGGTAACATCCCTGAAGAATAATATATAATAATTTAATTTGTAAAATAGTCACACAACATCATTATAAGAAATGTAAAACTAATCAAGCATGAATATGGCCATTAGAATATTTGGCATTAACAGCAAATGCAGGTGAGAAAAGTTGTTTTTCCTTTAATCCTGAATTAGTAAACTTCAGCTTTGAAATAAAATGGAGAATTCAGTGATTATGCCCCTCACATGAATTTTCTTAGGTTTTAGATGGTCACATTGTAAAGCTAGTATCTGCCACACCACTTCAAAGATAGAGCAAGAACACCTGTAAAAAGGTAATTATTTGGGTGTTACTTGCCTAGGTTTCTATTGTCTTATACAATAGTTTCTACATAGTTGTGCTGAGGGAAAAGACAAATCATTCTATCCCACCTTACATACAGGTAAAGCCTGTTTTTCAATGAGGTTAACATATGATTTCCCTGTTAAAACTATACTGAAACTTTTGGCAGTCTATTATACACTATTGCCAGTAATTGAGCTGAGCTAAATAATATGATAAAGAAGTAAATAGCTTCCTGCAGGTGTGCTGAGAAATACAACTGAAGTGTTCCTCACAGCTTATTTCAGATGGCATCTGAGGGTTTCAAAATGTGCACATATGTTTTTCAGATGTAATTGAAATTCCAATTTCAGGGTTTTTTTTTCCTTATGATGCTAAAAAATGAAAAGATCTTGAGCATACACCGTTTCCAACAATGTGCCAGCAATCCCAAAATGATTACTTTGTACTTGGATGGGAAAAATAGGAACAGCATTGGCTTACAACCAAAAGTAAAAATAGTAAGGCATTTGTGAGGTGGGCTGATGGGAATGTGGGAAGGGATGGAGGAGAATGTGAGGAAGTTGGTAGAATGCATAGATTGACTTTCTGTTCTGAACAGAAAACGAGAGCGCAAGGCCTATGACTCCACCTCTAACAATGGGAACACAGGCGAGGAAATCACGGCTGCCCCAGAAAATTCAAAAATTGTTGCTCCAGGAGTGTATAAAGAGGTAGTGAAACATTGACAAAGGTGTTAATATGAGGAAAAGAAAACTACAAAAAGAAACCAATTACTGTAAAGTGAATTATATTTTTCAAACCTGCTTCTTTTCTCCCAAATTATTGCTAGTAGTACAGGCAAAATGTGTGGGAATGAAAAAAAAAGTGTTATGTTAACTGTGCCTTTTGAATACATTTATTATTCCCTATCTACATTTATATATCAAGAAATATTTTTCGCTGGAAGTCAGAAACAGCCCAGTCTTCAAAATAAACTCTTTTCTGCAGAAAGAAAGAAGGCACATTTCTTATCACACACATCTAGGTACTGGGCATCCCAATGAATAAAACTCTGAATTAACTTTCCCTTTAAAAACACAACCATCCCCATTCCCCAATGACCATGCATGCTCTGAAGAAGAAACCAAAACAGACAACATGATGGGAAATACATGCCAGGCTTCCATGAGAGTATCTCCTTTTAGTGTCTACCTTTTGATTTTTTTTCAGTCAGGGCAAACTATGTCTTGTCACTAACATTTCAATAACACATCAATCCAGAGCAATCGAGGAAGCAAGGTGTCATTACTGAGCATGAAGCATCCTTCCAGTGGGAATCACTACGCGATCACTTTTAAGTAAGCCAAAAAGGGTGATTATATGTTTGGATATATTTGACACTTTGCAACAGAATTCCTTTGAACATAAAGGTTTTCTAGGGATAGAAATTTCATACAGATCTCATGAACATTAGGTTTAACAAGACTCTTTAGCCCTGCATCTGCAGCCAGGGGTGCATGCATTTGTTTCTTTAAAAGTGAGCTTCAGTTAACCTGTATTTGGCCTCAGGTTGCCTCTGCATCCGAGTTTTTAAGTAACAACTGCAGTTAGGCTCAGTAGGTAAACTAACTGAAAACCTAATAGTTTACTTTTAAAACAAACAGCTAAGCCTCAGCCAATTACAGCCGCTGAGCTTCAGTCAAACTCAGACAGAAACTAATTCAAAGAAAGCACAAAACCCAGTTGTAACCAATTAAGCTGTATTCCTCACTTCTCTTTTCAATCCATAAATATTACTGGATCACATTTTGCCAGCCAGAGTTCTTAGAACTTTCTCTGATCATAGGATCACAAACTAAACTAAACCCAACCAAGATATTTGAAGTCAATTTGTTATAATTTGTTTTTGGACAATGTAATGCGCACCTGTGTTTCCTACATACATGATGCAGGGCTTGAAGACATTGGTTTTAAGTTCGAGAATCATAAATGCAAAGTGACCACAGAGTAAAGAAAAGCAAACAAGTCAAACTCCCTCCGGAAATCGACTCATGACCCAAACTGACCAACAGGAGGAAAAGAACCGCATCACTCACCAGTATAACCAGTTGTCTGGATAGATGGACCTTCTGTGAATCCAACCTCAATCAGAACATGCTCTGTCAAGGGAAACAGGAAAAGATGTTATCACTTCGGGAGGAAGTGGAAATATTTGTGAGCAAGAAATATATTTTGTTACATTCTGATAGAAATATCTTGCATAGGAGGCTTGGGCACAGCAGGGGAAGAAGAAAGAGAATGTATGCTAGCTGTGTCTCCCTTGACTCCAAATCTCTAGATTTAGCTGTCCTTTCTGGTGAATTTTGCCTTGTCCTCACACTGGCCAGTTTTAGCCCTTAACAAAAAGTAACATAATTTTGATTAAAACCAAGAATGAACTATTAAATATGGTTGTCGATGGTCTTTCTAAAACACAGATTTCATCAAATTAACTTCCACTTTGAGAACTGAAAGGAATTTTGTTTGTTTGTTTTTGAGATAGGGTCTCATGTAGTCTAGGGTGGCCTAGAACTTACTATATGGCCAACGATGTCATTCAATTTCTAATCCTCCTGCCTCCATATCCCAGGACTGGGATTCTATGTGGATCTCGACACACCTGATTTTATGTAGTGCTGGGGATAGATTCCAGGGCTTTACAACTGAACTACATCCCCAGGCCCCTTCAAGAGCCCCATCTCCTAGCCTTTTCAGCTGGCTGCTTCATTTGCATCTATGGAAAGGCACAGGCTTGTCCTCACCCAGAGGGCTTGAGACCTTTAGCTTTGACAATGTATCTCTCACGTTCCCACAGAACCACTGGTTAGTGTGACCCAACCATGCTCAGAACCACCTTCCCTGGAAAGCACTTCCACACACCCAAGGTGAATTCCAGTGCTGTCTCCTCCAACTACTGTTTGGTATCCCTGATTTCTAATTCCACTTCAGCATGTAACAGCTTAGGGCATGACAATGTACTAAATGTTCCTGTCTTTATTGTTTGGTATTGTTATATGTCTTATTTGAAGTTGTGTTGTCAGGAGCTTGTAGAATTCTTGACACATAATAGGTTCTCAATAAGTGTCTGATGTATAGCTATACAAACTGAGGGAATTAGCATGCTTCAGAACAAGTGAATAATTTACTCACTGTTTATCAGGCACATACCTGCCAGGCACTGAGTTAAATTCATTACAAGTGTTTTCCCTATCTTTTTGCCCAGATTCTGTCTTTCTATGGTCTTTAAATCATTCTATTCCCAAGACTATTTGTCCTTTGGTCTTCTTACTTGGGCTCCTGGTGCTTAATGACCAATAACTGGAGTTTGCCTAATATTTGAATTTGAGTTGACTTTCTTGAACTTGACTTGTGATCACCAAAGTCAACACAACTTTTCTTAAGGAGTCTTGAGTGAGCCCCTCAAATCTTTAAGAAAAGGCTTTGGAAGCTTTTAAAGTCCAATAGGTCTTTTGGTTTACATAAGATTGTAGTTGGCTAAAGAGAGAATCAACCTCCAACCTATGAATTAAATCTGACAGGACACCCCACATGTTTTGATAAAGTTTTATTGGAATACAACCATACCCATTTGTTTAAATATTGTCTTTGGTTGTTTCTGTGCTACAACAGACAGAATAGGTATGCAATTCCTAAAATATTTATAACCTGGTTCTTTACTGAAATGTTTCATATATGGTCTGAATTGGCTTCTCACCTAAAAATGGAACCTGCACAATCTTCCTTCTGTTAAGTGATTAGCCTTTTCACTAGGGATAAAATTTAACTTTATTTCTCAGTACTGGGATGGAATTCATCCCATGTTGAGCAAATCCTCTCTCACCTGGCCACATCTGCAGATGCAGTGTTTATAATAAGTACTTCTAAGTCATTGTCATACTTTATTATTCAGGGAATAAGAACAAGGAAAAGCATCCATCTGTGCTCATTATGTGACAGTTTCAGGCAGCTCCATAGACCCCCCTCCACTTGAGTGGGAGGTACTTTAGCCAGAGCCCAAACCTAGATGCAAAGGCTGATTGGTCAGGTATAGACCAATCAGTTGTGTCTCTGACTTACCTAGTGGAAGTTTTAGAAGCTTCCCTAGTACAAAGGCCAGTCTCTTCTTCCACATGACATCCTAGAAAGAGGACTTTTATTTTCCAGATAAGGGGTGAGGGGGACTCAAGGTCTCCTACATGAACTTTTTCTTATGATGAGATCCCTCTATTATCCTTCTTTTCCTGCCTGTTTAATTAAACTGTGTAAATTTTGACTAAAACCTCTGCCACGTGCTCTCCCCACACTGGTGGCTGGAGAACTCTGTAACTTCTCATATTCTATGAAATAAAATCTCCCATTATACCTTAATATCTGGTTGTCTATGATTTTAATTCTTTAACTTTGTAGACAAGAATTTGGGTTCTGCTTAAATTTTGGAGTTCACTGGAATTTCCTGGGCATTATCTAAATTCTAATCTTCAGCTCACCCAGCTACCATTACACTTGCTACCAGCAGAAGCCTGATTACTTTGTTCATGTCAACAAAAATATCACTTTTTTTAAGCTTTCATGTGTGCTTGGTTGAACAAACAAATATGGAACCAGTAGCTTATGGAGGGCTCACTGTGTATCTCTAAGGAAACACATGGGTTCATTTTTGCTTTAGACTCAGTTCTCATATCCTAGCTCATGTTCTTTGGTATATCCACCTAAGCTGGACCACAAGTTATAGCCGTAATACTCAATTACATATTATCTTGTGCTCTATGATTCTGTATCTCCTTATATGTTTTTATCTTTAAAAGCAAATGTGATGCTTGGCACTGGGCACTAGTTACTTATTCATTCTTCTATTTGAACTTCTGTTGGCATTATTTGCTTAATGTTCAGTTTTCAGTATAGAATGATAATCACATTTTTGGAAATATGGAAAATAGAATAAAAGAAGGGAAGTGGGGTCATCCTTGGCCTGCTAGCTTTAATGCAGTTACTATTTTGATATATTCCTTTCAGCCTTTTGTGTACATGCAAAGGAGAATAGAATAAATACAATGTCCTAGTCAGGCAGAGTTTTGGGAGGAAAGTATTTATTTAAGTTATAGATCCAAGGGAAATTCCATAATGGTTAAAGAGGTTAGTCCCTGTGATGGTTAAGTTTTGATGTCAACTTGACCTTTCAAGTAATCTTGGGTGGGATCTGTAGCTTGAATAAATCATTTCCTCCCATAAACTGTGCCTGGTTTGGAGATTCATCCCAGTGGCGTGTGGCTGACTGTGACAGCCCCCTATGGTAGTTTAAATGATGTCCCCCAATAGATTCAAGAGTTATTAGTTGTTTTTTTTTCCAGCTGCCTGGCTACAGGAGGTATCACCTTGGCCTGGCCTAATAGGTTCCAGCTCTAATGTATTTCTGAGGTGGATGTGAAATTCCAGTTATACATATGCAAAGAGCTGGAGCTCAAGTATGGAGGTCCTGCTGGTTAGAGTTGGAGTGTGCTGGCTGGAGGTGCTGGCTGGGTTTTTCTCTCTGGATCTGTATAAAGGGGGCGGCCTTTTTCTTCATTATTAAACTTCCCCTGGATCTGTTATTTTAATAGATACTTTCCTCCCCAAACTGTAACTGGTTTGGAGATTCATCGAAGCAGTGTGTGGCTGACTGTGACACCCCCCTTCATAGACCACACAAACACCAGCAAACTCTAAATTATGAAGAGCCTAGACTTCTTGCATATTTATGGCTGGAATTCCAGATCCACCCCAGAAACACTTTAGGGCAGGAGCCTAGGAGGCCAGGCCTAGGTGCCACCTCCTCCAGACAGGAGGTTGGAGGTAAATCACAAGCTTTAATAAACTCTTGAATTTACTGGGGGATACCCATTTAAACTACCACAGACAACAACCATTTAATCTACCACACACAACAATGTGTCAGTTCCAGGTATCAACACAGTTCTCAATATTATGTTAGATTATCTTTTTATCTTTTTGAGAAAGACTGTGGTATCATGTGATCATCATTCCTATAATTCTCTTCATATTGTAATAAAATTGTACTTTCCTCCTGTATGTTTTTATACTACTTAGAACTTTCTTAGATTTACTTTCCAGAAGACTATTTCGCCCTGATAAGTTCTTTTTGGTTGAAAAGCTGCAAGATAATAGAGTATAAGCAAAATTTTAAGATCACTGAATCCCATTTCCCAATTTAAGTGAAGTCACTTGATCAAGTGCAAATAATATCTCAACAGGTGAACGCACCCATCAGATTTCAAACTAAAGAATTTTTTTTAATCTTTGTACTTTCCATCTCTAGAGAACTACTTACATTTCTAGAGATCCACTTAATAAGGCACATAATGTCAGGGTGAGCAAAGTGCATGTCTTACAAATAAACAATCATTAAAATAAAACAAATCAAAGAGAATATTTCCATTTGAAGGATCTAGATTGCCACTGGAAGCCATCAGAAGGGTATAAATATTCTAATTATGAAGCTATATATATATATATATATATATATATATATATATATATATATATATATATATATAGAGAGAGAGAGAGAGAGAGAGAGAGAGAATAGTCTTTAATTACTTAAAACTCATAAAGTTGCCACTTTTCCCTTAGCCTGGGTATATGAAATAGGCTCTCCCACTGCAGGTGCATATATATTTTAATAGACATAGCTTGCTTCTTGGATGGTGTACAAGATTTTTCTGAACAGTCTTTAAAAAGATTTTTCTAAGAGAAAATACCACTTTCAAAATCCTAGACACTAAAAATGTTTATCCAGCACTCACTGGTGGCAAGACAAGAGTTCTGTGCCAGCTTGGCTGGGAATGTGATCTAGTACCATCACTGATATGCTAGCTGTGAAAGCTTCTCTTTTCTCCCTCTCTCTCTTCATTTTCATTCTTCTCTTCCCACAGGGAGGGAGTGTGATAGATGACGCTCGCTGTGGACCAGTTGTTGTGTCTCTGACTTCCTGAATTTCACCCTGCCTAAGAGGCCCTAGTAATTCTCATGATGGTCTTCAAGTCTCAGGTTTGGGGTTGACTTTTCACTTTCTTAGCACACTCCCCAGAAAATGGAAAGTTTTTCAGTCTAATCAACTTAGAAGGAGCTCTCTCTTCTCTCTTAATTTTCCACACTTTAAACCTAGAACCATGCACAAGCTAGGCATCACCCTCCCACTAGCTATATCTCTCTAGCCCTTAAGTGTTATGATTAGTGCCTATATTTTGAGGCAGGGAGGGTCTCTCTAAGATACCCAGGCTGGCCTTGAACTCACTATGTAGACTCTCCTGCTTTAGCATGTGGAGGCCAGAGAAGAAGGTCAAGTGTCCTCCTCTATCATTCTTTTGCTTTGTTTCCCTGAGACAGGGTCTCTCACTGAAACTGGAGATGCCACTGTGTGATCACAATGGTCAAGCAGTAAGATACAGCAGTTCTTCTGTCTTTGCCACCCTCAGCCCTTAGGTTATTGGCCTGATTTGCCACACCAGGCTTTTTACATGGGCGTTGGGGATAGAACTCTGCTCTTCATGCTTGCACAGCAAGTGTCCTTATCTGCTGAACCATGTTTCCAGAGCTTTAAGCCACTATTTCTTCCTCTGGAAACTAATTTGAACAAGAATACTATTTTCAGTATTGAATGAGGAGAGCATCCAGACATGTATAAGTCAGATAGGGAAATTTGACTTTTTTTTTTAATATATATTTATTGTCCATAATGTGTTACATTATTTAGTGGGCAAACCATGCGTTGTTGTCCCGAATTCCCCAATTCCCCCCCTCCCCATCCCTGATCAGTTGTATATCCTCCTCTGTGGGCTGTCTGTATTAGTCCTTGTGGCAAGGTATCCTGTATATCTTAGTACTCATCCCAGTCTTCCTGGCAAATTGGACTTTTTAGGGAGTTGAATTGTCCTTGATACTCTTGGAAACCAGGACTGACCGTGACTTTTTCCATGTGGGCCAGAGAAGGAAACAAAAGCTAGTCCTTGAGGGGACAGTCAAGTGCCCACAACGAGAAGGGCAGAGATGAGCAGAAAGAGTCTAGACAGCTTTATCAGCCTGATCTACATCTCTGACCTTGAATTCATGACATTTTTCTTCTCTCACAAAAGCCCCACTTCTTGGGCTTCAGCTCCATTAGGCAGGTTCTGCAACTTAATGTTAAGTGTCCTGACTAATATCTGGAATGTGAAGGTGAGAGAGGGAAAGGTGCCACTTCAGGAAACCCAGCTGATAACTGGCCTCACAGGTGGGTAGCTAGGGATGCTGTATGAGATTCAGTCAGGCAGTAGGTACAAGAGGAAGGAGGTCTTCTGTGTCCAGGCATGACGAAAGTTAAAAAGAAACATTAAAACAAGAGGTAATCAAACTGTCAGAACTTGAAAATTGGCAGGCAGAGCCTCCTCAATCAGAGAGGAAGATAAAAATCCCAAGAGTTAGAAATCACAGAGGAAATGGAGGCAAAGTTTAGGAGTAAACACTGGGTTTGTATGCAAGGTAATGAGGTTTATTGGCTTTAGCAGGATGATCAGAATCTGAACATTGTAACAACCCCTGTTTCATTAACATGGTCACCTAAAATGGTAGGATTCTTTCCCCCATCTCCCCATCTGAGCTGTGAGAACCAGTTCCCGAATGCTGGTGGTTGAAAACACATGGGATATAGCCAGAGTCCACCAGACAGATCCTGGCTGAGCGATGTTAGCAAAGTCATGGAACCAAACCCGATGAGCCTTGGATCATTCCATCTGAAACACAGTGTAGACAGTGTATCAGAACATGTGCTGCAAGCCCTGACAGCCACACAAATTAGTGCTTTTTCTGTATGAGTTTTGAGGATACCCTTATGTTCTTAGTTAAGGACTAGTAAATACCATCATAGTACTTTAGATAAGTAAGATTGGATAACATATATTTACTTAGCATTTAATTTTTCTGGACCCAGTCCTCAACTATCACATAATGGGGGAGACTCAGCACTTCTCTTAGAGTTGGTGCTCAGGTCCCAATCCAGAAGGTTCTGTGTCTGTAGATGTGACAGAGGTGAGAAAGGTGAAGTATTGCATGAGGGTAGAGATAGTCTGTGAGTTACAATTTTGTGTTGACTTTATACCTGCTCCTGGGTATAAACTTTTATTCCTCTATAAGAATAAATGAACTGACACACAACATGAGACATGATATTCAGTAGAACATAACTTCTGCATAGACATGGACCAGCAAGTTCTTCTTTCTAGGCCACATGCCCAGAAATGGCTAAAATAATATGTAAATAAACTAAGAAGCTATTTGCCCAGCATAGTGTGTGCTTTTCGGGAGGCCTGCATGAAGTATAAATTTGGTAAGAAAAAGGATCTCTGGATTTAATTTGTTTCTGCCTGGTTAAACTCCTTATTTAGGGTTGCCTGAATCTCCATAGGTGCTGTATGTAGAAAAAAAAAAGAAAATAAAATGAGGGAATAAGGGAATCCATGAAGGAAGAAAATAAAGAAGCAAGGAAAGAAATAAGGAAGGAAAATAAAAAGACAGGGACAGAAGTCTATGAAAATTAGATGTGCACTGAACAGTCTTTGAGGCCTAACATGGGCACTCTATGAGATCCACAGTGCCAGGGGACTTCAAAACTAAGAGCTCAATGCACCTGCTGGGACAATGGCACCGACATCCCAGTGCTTTTAATAACTTACCAACTGAGAGACAAACATTTTCTCAAGAGAGCTAAGCTCACACAGAAGCCACATTTGTGAGCAGGAAGGATGAGGAATGAACGGCAGTGGCCCAGCTCTACCAACTCAAGTGTATTAATATGACCCCAGGGTAGGAAGACTATCTCAGGATGAAAAACACAATGACCACAAGTATTCAGGGCCCAGGTTCCATTCACCCACCTGTATATCTGCCCAGGAATACAGCTGAGCATGTTTTCCTTGGTCTAGTTTTGTGCTGGATGGAGAACAGTGATCAGAGATCTGGGTTCTAGGCTTAGCCTTACTACTGATTCCTTAAAACAGTGTGGTTCATTTATGTGCATGCATTCAACTACTTATTCAGCCAATGTTTACTGCTTGGGAAGGTCAGGTTATATGAAACTACACAGAAGGAATACAATTATAGAGAATCTAGGTAGGCGATATTGAAGGTTAAGGGGTACCATTAAGATGGGAGATGAGATGAGTGGTAGGAGGAGAAGCAAAACTCTGAATGCAGGTAATAAAATATGCAAAGATGTGACTATAAAAGAGGATATGCTATCTATATATCTATATCTATCTATATCATCTCTATATCTCTACCTCTACCTCTATCTCTATATCATCTATCTATATCTATATCTATATCTATATCTATATCTATATCTATATCTATATCTATATCTATATATCTATATATCTATATATCTATATCTATATCTATATCTATATCTATATCTATATCTATATCTATATCTATATCTATATCTATATCTATATCTATATCTATATCTATATCTATATCTATATCTATATCTATATCTATATCTATATCATCTATATATCTGTGTCTATGCCTATGATCTATATCTATCTATATCCTATCTATCTATCTATCTATCTATCTATCTGGGAAATATAAGTCTATATCTTAGGCAAAGAAGAGCAAGGTGGGATGTAAAGATGGGGTCTGAAAGGGAAGAGATCTTTGAGTGTTCTGCAAAGCATGCTGAGTGTATGTTCTTTTCCTGTAGAGCAAGAGACACCATGGAGAGAAGCCAAGAAACCCTAGGCAGCTACAAAGTCATACAAAGGAAAATGGTGGCTGTAGGCAACACAGACTATGTGGATGGAGTAAAGAAGTTAGCTGGTGAGAATCTGTGCTCCGTTTTTGCTTCACAGGTGTAAGACACAAAGTTCCATGTTTATTATCTCTGGTTTATCAAACTTTCCTTCCAAGGCTGGGTCCACACTAAGCGCTCTACAAAAAAAGCTGTTCATTGCATTTGTGATAACACACCATCGTCATTGCTGAAGGATGGTCAGAGTCTAGTCTTTGGCTCTGGTGTGATATTATCCAGACACTACATGTAGCCTGGGGGGATATTTTTATTTTTTAGCTTGTCAGCACCCAAGGTCAGGGACTTCCATCTGCTTACTTCCATGAAGCCATAAAACCACTGCACAGCTAATGTAACAAAATAGAACAAAGACTGACCCCAATTTTCCATTGGTCGGGAGGCCCTGAGGTCAGCTCTTCTCGAGGCTCTCAGGGATCAAGCTATAACACAGTGAGAGACCTCTGCACCTTGACACCATGCATGCCACAGTTAAATGTGCGATTTTAAGAGGAACAAAATTGAGTTCAGAAAGTATTGCTGAGGCTGCAGGGATGCGATCCTGCTGCTTGGGAGGGGTGAAGGATTGTAGTGGATATTACATTCCTGTCCCTTCTTCATACTCTTGCAGCTCCAGGGATTCACAATCCTGTCCTTGCCCCAGCTCTTGGAAGTATTTACATTGGGTTCATTTTACCTTCCCTCAGTCTCAATAGAATGCAAGCTTCATGTGGGGAGCTGATTTTATTACCACATTGTAATGAGATAGATAGATGCTCAGTGAATGCTTGTTGAATAGTCAGGTGAGTAAATGGGCAAATTACTTAAAGTTAGTTAGGCTTTACATTTATTCCTATTTCAAGCAGGACTGAAGGACATTTGAGGTGCTTTTTAAAACTGTTTAACTTTTTAAAAATCTTCTGAATGGATGTTCAGATGCCATCTTTCCTACTTTAGCTAGCTTACGATATCTTTCTATTTAGATGCTATTATCTATTCATATGTCATCAATCTATTCTCTACCTACATCTATTTATCTATCATCTACCATCATTCCTTTCATCCATCTTGCTCACTCTGTCTTTAACTTTGCCTTTAGTATGTACTTTGTATCACATGTTACTGCAACTTCACACTAAGAACAGTGTTAGACACTCCTGCATCTCTGTCTGTCAAATTGGATTTTCCCTCCTGGCTCATGCAATTCTTACTAGAAGTTCCTCATCTGTCCAGTGGCTGCCAGAATACCTGCCTCACTGGACCCTCTGCACATGCCTGCTGTAGGCCTTCCCAGCCCTATTCTATCCCCATCCCTCAGAATAAACTCTCTCTGCTGAAGCTCATTGAAGACCTTCTCTCTGGGGAAAGTCTAAGCATTGCTTTGCGGCTCTTGTCAGTCCTTCCCTACACATTTCCCTGGAAGGGCCTCTTAAACAATGCTTTCAATAAACAAAATAAAGTTGGATGGCAGTAATAAAAGTATGTACTTTTACAAATTGAAAAAGTGCAAAAAAAGTATCTGTGTGCCTTATTAAAGCTTAGAAAACAACACTGAACACTAAAGAGGAATATAAATATCTTATTTCTCTCTAATAAATGTGGCGTTCTGGAGGATCTTCTGACAATGTCAGGCCGCAGGGTCTTGCACAGTGATGTAGAGATGCTTTCTGATAGAAGAGAAAGATAAGCATAGGCTCCAATCCAACGCCCATCTCTTTACTTATGTCTATGATGTATGCCATATGTGTCATTGTGTCCTGGCTAGGTGATGCTGCAACCTTGGTGAGTGACTTCCTCTTTTTGCTTCGGATTCAGCAGTGCAAGGAGGAGAAAGATGCCTGAGCAAGTTAGGGACCAGTTCAGCACCTAGGTCACAGGTCAGTGGAGGGCTGAGAAATACGAGTTACAAAGTACCTGCAATAAGCAGTCAATGGGCTACTGTGCCTATACTGCATATTATTAGATTTTACAATTTGCAAGGCATATGATCCCATGTTATAGACCGATAATGAGAAGTTCAGAAGTAGGATATCATTTGTTCAGGTCACACAGATGTGGAGCTGGAAACTAAACCCACAAGTCTGACTTACATTCAAAACAACTCATTTTATCACATCCAGACCTGCTCAGGTTTATACAGTGTCTTAAGTTGTTTGGGGATATGGCTTTTAGCCTCCTTTGCAAGTAGACATCATGGCTCCTATCTTTTATTCTTCTTATGTATTTAATCTAATTTTTTAGAGTTGAACACAATGCTTAATTTGTGCTTCTTTAATACACATGTGAGCTTACTTTGTTTTAATGATTAGAACTGGGAATCAGACTTCACCTTACATCTTTTCTGTTGGCTCATCTTACGGCCATTTGCCTACAGAACTGTATCACAGATTTCACCATTGAAAATAGATATTTTTCTTTTATTTACGAATACAATAAGAATCCCCAACATTGCTTTCATATTTTTTGCTTGCCTTAAAAAAGCCTATTACTCATATGAAGGTGGCAAACTGTCTGTTTTATTGCTTCAAATTACTTGGGTTAAAATACTTCTGTGCTGTCAAGTCTTCAACTGAAGCCAGTGTTCACATCCAAGTCACATGTAGGACTAAGGGTTGTGCAGGAGCCCTTTGCCTGCCTTTCCTTCCTGCACTTCTACCTTAATGCTTTGACTATACTTGTTTCAACACTAAAGATACTGAGGTCAAAGTACTTCATTCCTATAATCGCATCTGGAGAGAATACACCTCTGCATATATATATATATATATATATATATATATGTATATATATATACACATATATATATTTCTTTAGGACGATATATATATATATATATATATATATATATATATATATATATATATATATCGTCCTAAAGAAGTCAAAGTAAAACAGCATAGATGGGCAAGATTGTGAAATACTCATATGGAACAAGAGAACTACATGTTACGGACAAGATCAATGGCCCTGCCTGGTCACAGTGCCATGCTTTGGTTACTCACACCCCTGTCCAAGCAGAAATAATCCACCAGGAGATTAGATGGTGGCCTCAGAAAGCAAATCAAGCTATCATATTAATGGGTTGGATTTTTATGATAGCAGAAATACATATTTTTTCTTTTATATATATTTTAAATTAATTATGAATTTGACTACATGAACAAATCCCGTATTGGTCCTATTCTCATCATATTTCTTCTTCTATCACCTCTTCCCGCCCCATCCCGCTGAGGGTCCTTTTCAGTGGGGCTGTTAGTATTCACCATGGGGTTATGACTACATCAGTCAGTCTATGTGAAAAGAAAGGGTCATAGAATACTTCAGGATACTCCTTCCACCCTGAGCCTCTTCTGAACCCTCTTCTGCAATGTTCCCTGAGCCTTGGAAGGTGTATTATAAGTATACTATACTGTTGAGCTCCCAAGAAGCTCTGGATTTCTGCTTTGATGAGTTATGAGTATCGATTGCCATCTTCATGGAGCAGGTTGTCAGGATAGCAGTGAGAGAAGCACTCATGTTTAAATTTTCACTTCCTTTGTGATGTCCCTGGGCCCTGGAAGATTTTCTAGTGGTGGCTCATCACATGCTACACAATCAGTAAACTAAGAGATATAAGCCTTGATAAGAGGGAGAGCGGATCACCCAGAGAAGGCTCCCAGAAAGGGTAGAGAAAGCCTATTCCTAAAACCAAGTGTGCTGGCTTGTAATTCCCAGTGCCAGAACTGGGTTACACCCAACAGAAAGCTATTGGTCTGGGAGACCTGTGAGGTCGCTCAAACAATGCAGGGTATTGCCAAAGCACTGGGATGCTTGTTAGAGCTAAATAGTAAGACCCTGTTGCTGAAGACATCACAGGCTGTGGACACAGAATATGCAGAGATTGCTCTGAACTTAGAAGGATCCACCTTCTAGCTTGCTAGCACTCATAGTGCTGGAAAGTGAAACATGAACTGCTGGGGACTAATGGCTACCGATAGCCATTATTGGATAAGCAGGGGATCCAGCAAGCTATGAAATCAACTAGATAGACAAGATGTACACACCTGTGCAATAGTGGCACACAGCCTACAGGAGTAACCAACAGCTCTCTGATTGGGTAGGAGCCTACAGGAGTAACCAACAGCTCTATGATTGGGTATGAGGCCTCCTCAATGGGCGAGAACTCATACCTGGTATTGAGAATCAAGTCAGAATCCTATGGATATGATGGCCATAGACTTCAGAGAGAAGGTCCCACTAATCTGTGACTAAAAAGAGTGGCAACACCCATCAAGCAGTCTCTCAATTATCTATGTTTATCCCCTTTAATCATGCTGCTTTCACTCTTGGTTGGAAATTTTTTTTAAAAAAATGGCAGCAAGAACCATGGAGAACCAAAATCCATCAATATAAGAAGAAAAGAAGCACACATTTCTTATTTCATTCTGCTTCATTCTTCTTGCTGGAAGAACAGATGCGTGTGCAGTGCCAGTTAGTGGAGGATGCTCTACCTTGTCCAACTTTCAAAAGCAGTGGAGAAACATGGTAACATTCAAAGAAGGAAAATGTAGAATTTAGTTTTTAGAATGATCCTGTCTTGCCTGAACTGTGGTCTGAACTAAAAGCATTCTCTTGCCATTGGATACTGTCTCTTAGTTTCTTAAAACCCTCCTGTATATCCAACGAGCCCCTAGTTAACACTCAGAGTCCTCCTATTGCCTTAAACAGGCCTCCATTTCTGTTCTTCTCAGAAACTCAGGCTCATGATTGATTTCTTCCTGTCCGCCACCCCACACAACATTTGGAATAGTTTGTGTTCAGTAAGTGTTTGTGTAAAGAATATGTCAGGGTCATATGAATCTCATGAAGATAAATATTGTTTTGTGTATTTGGAAAATATGGACTCAAAAGCTGTTTAGCTAGGCATTTCATTTTAAGAGAAATGTCCCAACAAAGAAACAGAGTTAAACTTAGCACAGTAGACTGCTTTGTAATGTCACTCAAGTATATAAACGGAATTGACTTCACTTGTCACACTTAGGAGCAGGCCTGCCTAGCAGATGCTCAGAGCTTCTGTCTACTGAAACGACAGGACTTTTCTGCCACTGCTCTGGAAATTACCCCAGCATACATAGGTGTGCAAGAAGAGTGTAAGCTTTTCCCCGCAGACCAACTAGCTCTGTTTGACTATTTCTTTGTGTGCAAAATTGTTCCCCCTTTCCTTCTATTGCTTTTTCTTGAACATATAGCTGCTCCTTGAATCTTTTGCAAAACACACATGGTCTTGGAAAGTAACTTAAATTGTTTCATTTCTTTGTTTTTTTTTTTTTTCCGAGGTAGGGTCTCGCTCTGTAGTCTCAGGGTGGCCTTGAACTCAAGGTGATCCTCCTACCTCTGCCTCCCGAGTGCTGGAATTAAAGGCGTGCGCCACCACGCCCGGCCTTAAATTGTTTCAAAGTCAGTGTGTTCCTCTGAAATGCACCTTCCTCAGACTCTAGTTGTGATGTGAATAGTCCCCTTGTTATTACTACTGGTGGTGGTGACAGCATGAGTATCTGACACTTGTGCCTTGCACATTACATGGAAGACAATATCCTGAGCTCTTCACTGGTCTTTGATCTAGACTGTCTTATTTGAAGCGATCCTGTCCCTTTGGCTCTGAGGTTGTACCTAGCCTAGAAGAAATTCTGAATGGTTACTAATAGAATTTCCATATTAGTCTTAAATACCACTTACTGAGGTTAGTATAATGACATGTTTCTCTATGTTTTAGGAGGTATCTATCTACTGAGGCTGAGCAGCATAATGGACATAACAGCATTCTGTGAAACACGGGCTTTACATGTGTATAAACTGTTATCACTATAAGTAGGTTAAGCAAGGGAGAAGTCAAAACTTCTATAGAGCTGGGGAGATAGTTTAGATGGTGAAGCACTCGCCTTGAAAGCATGAGATCCTGAGTTTGATCCCTAAAATCCTAGGTAAAAATGCTTCCAGCATAGTAATGGGTATGTTTAATCTCAGCAGTGGGAAAGCAGAGATAGGCAGACCCCAGAGGCTCACTGGGCAGCCAGTCTAGCCTACCTGGGAAGCTTTGAGCCAGTGAGAGAACCTATTTCAAAAAGAGATACTATGTGGCATGATGCCAGAGGTTATCCTCTGGTGTACACACACACACTTTTATAAAGTAGCAACAAATCAAACTATCATCAAATGAGATTTTGCCTTATTTCAAAAAATTGTGTATATGTATGGAGCAAATTGGGGGATCTTTCATAAGGCCCCAAAGGCTAACACCATTAGGATGGGAGCTGGTGTCCCAGAAGGCTGCTAAAATAATTGGAATCATAGTCTCCAGGCCACAAAGCTGGCTCCACACAAAGGTCAGAGAAGCAGAAAGGTGATTAACAGATCTTCAGTGCCCCACAAGGCACTCAGAGTGGGGAGTCTCTCCATTCCACACACATAAACTGACAAGATAGAACCCTGCTGGCTACTGTCTATTTCTTTCTTTCATGTTTTGGGATCAAAGCATCCTAACTTCAAGGTTGACTGTCTTTCTTGAATAAAATAAATACACATTAAATTCAATTAAAATTAAATTAAAATTTCTAGCTGTAGAAAAAACAACATCAATTGAATTGCATCAGGTGTCTTCACTAACATTTTTACGGGACACAAGAGTACTGAAGAGACACTTGAGAAACCCAGATCTCTGCATCATTCACGCCACAAAACCCTCTGTTCTCATGACCACAGTGGAATCCCTCTCTGGCTTTCAGTTTCCTCATCTGGGGAATGGTCACGTTGAACCACATGACTGAAATTTTTTAGCTTGAAAGGAACAGGTTTGTACTGAGTTCAAACCATGCTTTGGACACATATTGTTAGACATTAGCACTCATATTTTAACTTACAAAGAACAAGGTCCAAGTGTATTTCTTTTTGCTATGCCTTCTCTGCTCTGTATTTTTTTTTTAACCTCCTTTTGGTGTCTTCCAAGGATGATACATTGTCAATGGATCAGCAATCTGGGGCCATCTTGATATTTACTACCTCCCTAACAAGCAGCACATTCCAACTCTACACTCTGGCTTGGAGCTGAAGTTTACCAGGTAATGGGAATGAGCTCAGGCAAGTATCAGTGTGACTGAGGGCACCTGCTTCCTCTGAGCCCCCAGTCATGATGGAGTGCTGAAGGAGCTTGGTGAACGTTTACTCTGTGGATTCCTAGCCTTGTCATCACTCCCACAGAGCTCGACACATGCTTTGCCTACCGAACTGCAAAGATACAGAAGAGCTTGTGCAAGAGTCCTACCTGACCATTGTTGCTCACAATACCTCCCACAGTGCTCTGTGAATGGAGCCTGTGCTTTCCACACTTCCTCTGATCTGGAAGGCTGCAAGTCCAGCAGCGGTAGCTAGTGGGTATAAAGACCTACACTAGGAGCCCTCTTTTTTGCATTCACCTGTGCTTTTCTGGAGGAGAGGTAAAACTAACCCTGAGTCCAGACTACCAATGTCAGGGCTATGAGTTCTGTCTCTGCGTTTCTGTGACTCGGCTGAAGGGAACCCGTAGAAGAGGAATCAGATGAGAGATACATTAACCCAGATGTCTGTGGCACTTACCCCGCAGTAGCAATACTGAAGGTAGGTCTTTGCAGCACACTTGACCTGTGACAAGTGACGCTCATAGTTTTCATTTTCTATAAGCCATGCAATTTACAAAATTGATCTTATATTCCCAAAACATCATATGTGTCTGGCTGATAATCCAGTGTGTTCTGATTGGTCAATGCTTGGTTCATCGGTGTTGCTATAATTTTGAACATTGTCACTGTTCTGAAGAATCATGTGTTTTATATTTTTTAAAAACCCACAAAATAGTGGCTGAAAAGGATGGACTAAAAGGAGCAGAGAGAAGTCCTCATATTTTCTGGCTCTGTGAAGGACCAGCTCACTTAGTTTTGGAGACCCATGGTTTAGGCCCATTGTATATCCTTCAAGCCCAGCCTGCCTCCTCATTACTGCTCTCCTAATCTCTGTTCAGTCACCATTTCTCACACGTTCGAGCCTTCTACTCACTTCTCCTGCCTCCATTCTTTCTCCCATGAAATCTAATCTCCAAATAATAGCAAAAAATATTTCCAAGTCTACATCCTCCCTACAACCATCAGGATTGAAGGCTTTCCTGGCAAGGTGCCTGCCGAATAGTCTTGAGGGCAGGGTAAGAAGGGCATGGTGAATGAGTCTTACTTTGTCCAAGAAGGTTTGGGGAATAACAGTGTACATAGAATTAATTTTAAATTTCAAGACTCACAGAAGCCCTGAATAAGCTATGCGAATCTTGACAAATGACCAAGTGTGCCTCATTTCCCAAACATTTTGGTGACAAAATATCTCTTTTAGTAACATTACTGCTAACCTCACTCAGGCAGTATTTCATTGCACATGAACTTGTCAAACACTGGCTTTCAGAATGAAGTCCCAGCCCTTCGGTGGGGTCCCACAACACTGGTCCAGCTTCATCTCTTTGGGGTCCTCTCTTCTTGAGGACCCTCCCTTCCATCCCTTGCTTTGCCTAGTGGTTCCCAAAGTGTGGCCCAAGGAGCCTTATGTTTTCTCATGAGCCTTTCAAGTGGTCCACAGGTCAAACCAATTATTTTAAATAACCTTAGGAGGTATTTATATTTTTTACTTTGTCTCATAGATGTTTTCCAGACACTGTACAATATTTAATTTTTAATATAGTAACAGATATGACAAACTAGTTTTAATTATGCCATATTAAAGATATTTGGCAAATTATGAAATCATTCATTTTTGAAAACATAGTTACCTATGTCATCTAAGTGAATCTGTAATGGCTTCATTGCTTTTTTTAAATGGCCAAGAAATACTTCCGAAGTTAGCTTTAATTTCTTATATGGAAAATATCGCTGCCTATAAGACACATCAGCAATCTATCATGATTTTTTAGAATGCAGTGGGATCTGGAGACCAAAAAGTTGAGGGCTGTTGTTCTTGCTGAACTATTTTCATCACCATCTGCAGGCAGCATCTTTCTTTCCTTCATTCTTTCTTTGTGAGAGGCATCACCTCTCACACACACTGTCCTCTTTAAAAAAAAAGTTTTTATTTCATTTTTGACACTTTCCTACATGTATATAATTTACTTTGCTCTTATTCATTCCAAGTACCCTCTCTTATGCTCCTTCTCCTACCATTAACACCCTTCTTCCCCATCAATCCCCACCTTTATTTTTAACCCTTTGAGTTAAATTAAGGTTGCATGCACGACCATGGCTGGAAGGTTATTTATTGAGGAATGTGAAAATAACCAGTGGCCACACCGCTGAGAACCTGACTTCCCTTCCCAGCAATCATTAACTGCTATTAGCATTGGGAGGAGTGGGGTCTTATGTATTAGTCCTACATCTATAGAGATGTATCGACAGGCTCAGTCCTGTGCTGGAAACCACAGCTGCTGAGAGCTTAGGAATGTAATAGCCATGTCTCATCCAGATGACAGCATTTTACAACCTTTCTCATTTCAGACCATATCAACCTTCAGCTGTCCACACTGCCCTCTCTAGTAGAAATTATTTCTCTGCTAATTGAGTAAATCATTGGTTGCCTCTTATGTGCTTGATATTTTGTTGGTTGTATTAACAGTAGTCTTGGGAACTTTACATCATTATAGTATTTTCTAATAGGGAATCAAAGCCAGAAATGTATGGAATCTTGACATGACATTCAAGCTTAAACCTGACCACAGTTCAAAAATGTGCTTCCTACTTTTTTTCTGACTCAGGCTACCCACTCAATCTCTGACTCTATCAATAATCAAGAGACCCAATTTCCTCTTGTTTATTCATCCCAAGATGTTTACAGAAACTTATTAAAGATATTGCACCAGAGGTGTCTCGCTAGTATTTTAGTGAAGCTCTGAACTTCAGGCTTTGAAGTGGAGGGATGCTACAATAGTGTGAAAAATATATTTAGCCTTTCCCCGTTTCCTAACATATAGGAAAACCCTTGAAATCTTCAGAGTGATAAGTGTCTTGTCTGTTACCAAGGGAGCTATCAACCCAAAAGTGTGTTTTGCTGAATGTGTCAAGAGGAAAACTATTTTTCTATGTCTCATAGAACGCTATTGATTTATCTATTCTGAGTTTCATCAGTTTCCTCTTTTCAGAACTCTTCATTTCTCTGATAGATCTATCCTTTCCTGGTGTTAGAGCCTTGGTGGGTCCATTGGTCTATTCATTCTGCTGTCTCCTGAGCAGAGTGCACACACAGTGAGCTTCAGCCCAATCTGACACTCTGTCCTGGCAATCCCAACTTGAGCTGAGTGACTCAAAGGTTGACAAACACTTGACATCCATTCATCTAACAGTGCCACCTTGGGGAGACCACATACTACTTTCTGATATGTAACCCTCTGGAATGTTCCAAGTTGCTGTGCTTTCTAAGACCTAGTTTGTTAGCATGCGAGCCTTCCCTTTCCTTCCAAGCACTTATCCTCCTCCACTTTCATTCTGCTCATTATTTAAACAAATATATTCTGCTTAAAGAAAGAATCCTTCTGGCTCAGCCCATCTGTTTATACCCCCTGCTGCCCCGAGGTCTCTGCTCACCATTGCCTACATGGTAAAGAAAACTATTATAGGGCTTCCAGGTCCTGAGGGGCTATTAATTGAGCTCCCTAACCGACCTTTGTATTCCTAACTTGACAGATTTCCTCAAGTAGGTGTGTGTGTTTCTTATTTCTGAAACCCCAGGCTGGGAAGCATTAGAAGCTAAAACTGAGACCCAGACAGGTGGAAGTACCAGTGTCATTATGGTAACAATGATGTGTGAATAATGGTTTCTTTCCTTGAGCACTTAATAGCTGCGAGATACTTTATATATCACCAGGACGCAGAAAGTTCACAACTTCATACATCAACAGCATGGAAAGAGAGCAGAAAGAGGGAGCTACCCCGAACTTTTCTTTAGTGGGATGACTATAAAATCCCTAGGTTCACCCCCAGTGACACACCACCTCCAGCAGGGATCCACCTTGAAAAGACTTGGACAATTTACATCCAAACCACCACAAGCCCTGGAGTTTTGAAGTAGGAGAACGTTCACCACTTAGGATTTTTTGACAATGTTTGCAGGCATTTAAGACTACCATAAATTAGGAGGGGCTGTGGTGATTACGTAGAAATCAGGCCCAATAGGTCAGTTGCCTTAACAAAGAATTATCTGAGCCTAGATGCCTGTAACCGAGCTATAAAAACCTCTCCAACAATTCTGTGGAGAGGTGCTACTTTCATTTATAGAGGAGAACTGTAAGTAAGGTTCAAAGGTTTAGTGACCCGACTCAGGTGAAGGCTGCTAAGTAGTCAGTGATATTTTAAGCCATGGCTAGTCTTTGCTTCAAAGTTCTATTCTTACTCAAACCAGAATCTCCAAGCATCTGAACTCCTTTTCTAGAGACATGGAATCCAGGCTGGGATCCTGAGAGTCTGAGCTCAGGGCAGGATGGCTAGAAGCCTAGAAAGGTCAGACAAAGAGTCTAAGTTCAGGGTCAATTTAAGCAAAACATCTGAGCTGATGGGTCTACCCAGGTAGGAGCTAACTGGGCACAATCCAAAGACCCAGAAACAAAGGTTTCTGAGTGAATCTATGTGGTCTTAGTAGCTGAGCCACAGGGGTTTGGTTGGTGTATGTGAGCTCTTCCCACCATGGGGAAGGCATTGTGTGATACAAGAGTTCAAGGCAGACAGACTTAGATTGAGTCACTGCCCATCATTAAAATCAATTTTCTTTCCTGTTCAATTAGACAAACATCACTACCCACTTTGAAACAGTCCAGAAAGGAAATGAATTTGAAATGGTAAGGGTAGATGTGTGTGTGTGTGTGTGTGTGTGTGTGTGTGTGTGTGTGTGTGTGGTGTCTCTATGCACAGTGTATACATGTGTTTGTGCAGGTGCATGTGTCCATGCATATACATGCAGAGCCCAGAGAAGAATGTCAGGTGTCTTCTCTATTGCACATCTGCATTGCTTCTTCCAGACGGAGTCTTTCATTTGGTCAGACTTCCTGACGAGCAAACCCCAGCAATTCTCTTGTCTTTGCGCCATTCAGGATAGAGATTACGTGTGTGTGTGTGTGTGTGTGTGTGTGTGTGTGTGTGTGTGTGTAAGGCTCAGGGATCCTTCTCTATTTGTCTCACTAGCCTGGAGATTACAAGGGTGTGAAACTACACTCAGCTTTTAACTTCGGCTCTGGGAACCAAACTCAGGTCCCCATGCTTTCAAGAGAAGCATTTTACCAATGGCGATATCTCCCCTGTCCCTTGAGCACACATGTGCTGAGTGTGATGCTTAGTCTACTTCTCCTCTCCTGCTAAATTATACCACACTCTCAGCTGCCTGGTCCTTGGTTTGTGCTAGCTGTGTGTATGTAATGAAAACAACTTGAACTTGTTCCTCTTTTCCCAATACACTGTCCCTAGTGGTCTATAGTTGGGCTATTACTCCACATCACCATATTTGTTCCAGAATGTCCTTGTGTTGTTAACATTATTTGTCAATAAATCATTGCCTTTCCCTGGCTTTCATTGCCCAGAGGCCATTGTATTTGGGTTCATCGTGAAAATCCAAATAATGTAAGTAGAAAGCATAAATAATAGATAAGCTGCTTGTTCCCCAGGAGTCCCAGCAGGCCTGTTCACAGATGCAGTTTCTCTTAGTCTCTGTCCAGCCTCATTTTAAGGTCTATGGGAGTAGCGCTCCAACCTGAATAAGAACAAGTTCATGGGCAGATTCTTTTCCCTCTAGGTGATCTTAAGTATGTGTCAAGAAGGGCAAGAGTGGGGACACATGTGAACACAAATGGGCAGAATTTGGTAAATGTCACAAATCTGGTTCTTTTCCCCTTTGGTTTTCATGAGAGGATAAGACGACAAACCTTGTAAAATTAGCCTTTATTCTTCAAAACGGTAATAATGAAAAAAACTCCATTAAAAAAGAACATTTATCCTGCTGCGAATTTAACAAATCTTAGCCTCAGGCTTATTTCTATTAATTTGCTTTCATTTGTTTATTTTTTTTTCCTCTCATAGTTTTTTTCATGCAAAGGCAAGGCAATCAATGAAGGCACTTAACACAGTTCTTTCCTTCCCACTACAAGTGGAAGCTGACCCATGTGAGGACTTAATCCCTGGATTTGTGCAGAGATCTCCTAGTATATGGGTCTCCTGCTGACTTTTTGGGATGACCTAGTGTTTGTTCACCTGCCCTCTGTTATTTGATCCCTTTATGAACTATACAGCACACCATTACAGATTCCATCATATATGACTACTGTGACCCCAGTCTCTATCTTCTCCGTGCTTATCAGGGTTGATTTCTGAAACTGCATATTTGTACTCCCTAGCTAGAAGACTTCGATAATTTCCAGTGCCTGAATGGAAAACATAATATGAATGTCTATCTAGTATGTGAAACTATCAAATGAAAATGTATATTTTCTAGCCATAGTAGGGTAACTGGGACCAGATCTACCTACCTGTCTACACAACTAAAGAACTGGACAAAATACTTGAAACAACCATTTTCAGAGAGTAGACATCCAGCAGAGAAAAAACATTGGTCCCTGACAGAGGAGAGGGAACACAAATGAGGTGAGCTTGACCACTGTCACAGTTTACCCTCTGGAGGGATTTTCCAGCATTAGCACAGGGAGGGGGTCAAAGACAGAACACAGAGGATAGTCTGAACACAAAAGTATAGACTTCACAGGCAGAATAGCAGAAGAAAGACAGCTGCTTAGAGAGAGATCTAATCCTCTGGGAGTAAGTAGATCAGACATGTGTAGGAGAAAACTAGCCAAGGACAGGTGTGGAACTCTCTAGAAGGAACAAGAAAACAGGCACTGAAGCTTACACATGCCTGGGTCAGTTCTTGTTCTTGTGAACAAGAGCAAAAATGTCTCCTGGTATTAGAGAAGCAGGCATATCTCTCAGAAGAATTTTATGTTACTGGCAAGATGAATTGACAGTAGAACATAGGCTCATTTAATCCTGCAAGACTCAGCTTTAGAGCAAATTTATAAAGAATAAATTGCTTTCAAAGAATGTAAAAACATTGCCCAATAAAGTTCAGAAAAACTTAAAGAATAACAAACATTTATCACTCATCATGAAAAACGTTCACAAATAGTAGCCAGCAACACCCACCTACCACCACCAAATTAGTAGGTATATAAAGAAGCAGGAGAACAGAACCAATAACACAAGATAAATCATACAATAAAAATCAAGCCAGAAGTAGCATGAATAGTAGAATTTACAAGGAAGGCATTACAGTTACTCTAACAACATCCCATATGTCCAAGGAGGTTGAAGAAAAGGTGAAAATGTAAGGAGAGATGGTGAATATATGAAAGACTCAAACATTACGATGTGATAAACCAATGTCTCAGATTTAAAATAAGCACCTAGCACATGTCAAATAAGGTAAAGTAGGTATTGCAGATGGAAAACTGTGAGTGAACTTTAAAATCAAAAAGAAATAGTGACATTCACAAGAGCACAGTGAGTGTCAAGCCTGTGGAAGGAAGTCAAGCGGCAGAATGCATGTGTGACTTTTAAAGAAAGCAGAGCAGCAAAATATTGAAAGAAATAACAGATGATATTTATCCCCACTGTGATGAAAAAGAAAGGCCACAGAACTAATTAGCTAATTAACTTGAATAAAATTACATTAAACTATATTGAAGTCAATTTGCCTAAAACCAAAGATAAACAGATCATTTTCAGAAGTGATGGGAGACTTGGGGATGTAACTCGGTATGATGTGTGTCTGGCATGCAGGAAGCCCTGGTTTGATCTCCACAACTAACTCAACTGGGTGTAATGGTACCATGGCTGTAATTCCAGGACTCAAGAGATATGAGGATTAGAAGTTCAAGGTCATCACAGGCTACATAGTGAGTTTGAGGCCAGCTTGAGATACATGAGACCCTGTCTCAAAAAGGAAAGAAGAAAGAAAGAAAGAGAGAGAGAGAGAAAGAAAAAGAAAGAAAGAAAGAAAGAACGAAAGAAAGAAAGAGAAATAAAGAATCACTGCCCGTCGCCCGCGGAGGGCAGTGATCATATAAATACACACACACACCGCTTGTAGGTTGATGAAGGTGTGTTTTTTATTGCGGGGAATGAGGCAGTATATATAGAGCTTCCTGGTCAATCAGGGAGCTATTTATTGGTTTATGACAAGAACCTGTGAGCATGACGTGCAAATAGCCTAATCAGGACTACCTCCTGAAACTCATTAAGCTAAGCCCCTCCTGGCAAGCTGTCAGGTGCCGTCCAAGACTAAGCCAGGGTGTGCCTCCAAAGGCCCCCAAAAGCTTTCGCCCCTGACAGAAAGAAAAGAAAAGAAAAGAAAGAAAGAAAGAAAGAAAGAAAGAAAGAAAGAAAGAAAGAAAGAAAGAAAGAAAGAAAGAAAGAAAGAAAGAAAGAAAGAAAGAAAGAAAGAAAGAAAGAAAGAAAGAAAGAAAGAAAGAAAGAAAGAAAGAAAGAGAAAGAAGATACTTTAGATAGGTGAAAATGGGATAT
This sequence comes from Zapus hudsonius, assembly GCA_004024765.1. Lineage (NCBI taxonomy): Eukaryota > Metazoa > Chordata > Mammalia > Rodentia > Dipodidae > Zapus > Zapus hudsonius. Next base: position 65,446 of record PVHP010005103.1, read on the forward strand.
CTGAAAGGACTCAGAGAAAAATAATGTCATCATGTAATTTTACATATATCTTTTTCCCAGCATAACAAAGGTAAAAGAACTTGGTACCATCAGGCCTGATTGCAACAAATATTAAGGGAAGTCTTCTAGACACATGAAAACTATACCAGAAGAAAATCTATACAAAACAACGAGGAACATTGAGAAAGCTGCTCTGTTCTTTTCCCTGTTGATTTTTAAAACCCCTTAAAAAACAATGTGAAATATATTAAATAAAGAGACTCTATATTGAGAATCTATCTAATACTTAATAAAATGCTATACAATTGAAAGGTTATGATAAATATGTATGCTATAAATTTTGCTACAGTAACAAAAACAGGAATCATAGCTGAGTCAACAATAAAACGTGATCACTAAACATTTAGTTATTTTAAAATGGGTAAAAGGGAGGAAAGATCAAGAATATATTAGACATAAAATATCTAGTTAGTAAATTTAAAACTAATCTCTATAATAATCACATTAAATTATTAAGTTCTGATTAAATGGTAGAAATTAATAACCCAAACTAAAAAGGAATCAAATTATAATATTGCCTACAATAAATTCATGTTACATTTAAAATAAAAATATGTTATAAAAAAAGGACAGAAAATTTTCTGTGCCAACAACAGCAAAATAAAGACACAGTGAGCACATAGAATATTTTATCTAAAATACTAAATTTGTGAGTAAAGTATATCATCAGGAATAAAACGAGTTCTTTTAAGGATAAAGGGATCATTTCATCAAAAAACACATTTATCCACATAAAAATTATACCTTCAAAGTACATGAAGAATAAAGACTGATAGAATTGCAAGAAAGACTAAAGTAGACTCCTTTATTTTTAGGCTCCATATTCAAATCACATAGAAAGGAAATTGACAAGGATCTAGAAGACCTACCAACAACCAACTTGACCTGACTAACATTAATAAATGTACTACAAAGTAATAATTTAATCTATAATCTTAAGGGCATGAAAAACATCTTACAACATAGACCATTTTCTGAACCATAGCACAAAGTATCAATAGATTTAAGTAGGTTCAAGTCTTGCCACATATATTGTTTGATTGTGTTTGTATTTTTCAGGATGCAGCAAGAGAGCTGGGGTCCATCTAATCCTACCAACTGACCGTAGGCCGATAGCTGAGATTCTGGCAAGAGAGGAGCCACCACAGTCATACCATGGAGGATCCATATGGAACCCACAGAGAATGTCGGGATGAACAAGGGACCCACAGCCATTAAGTCAACACAGGATAAGCCAGTGAGACAGAAACCAACGATTTTTGACACAAAGACCCCTAAGCTCACAACCTTAAAGCAGCCTTAATACTCATCCACCACGACTCAGGGAACTGAGCGGAAGAGGGGGTGGAAATATTGTGAGAGCCATGGTGGGGGAGACTATCCAGAGGCATGGCACCCCTCAGTAACAACATACTAGGGCCAGGAGAACCTGGCTGAATACTAGGCTATCCATGGACCCCTGTCATAAGGACTGATCCAGACGACCCATGGAGGAGGTTATCTAGTGGAAGGGGGAGGGGAGGGTGTGGGGAATTGGGGATAACAACTCATTGTTTGCCCACTAAATATTGTAACTCATTATGGACAATAAAAAAATAAATCTTTTCCTCCCATAAAAAAGAATGGAACTAAAATATAAACTAATAATAAAGATTCTTGAAAAACTCCAAATAATTGCAAAATAATTAATATTGAAATAGCTCATTAGT
>PVHP010005104.1:0-67323 GCA_004024765.1 Zapus hudsonius
GTTTTTATAATTTAATACCAATCATTAATAAAACATCTCTTTGATCAGAAATATCACCTGAGAGTTGATAAGACTAGAGCCAGGTTGCTGTGGTTGAGTTTGGCAACCTCTGTGACATTGGGCAAGTTATTTAATCTCACTAATCCTCAATTTCATCCTTCATTAAATGGGATTAATGATAATGTGTACCTCCTAGCATCTCTGTGAGAAAAAATAAGGTAATGAATTAAAGCCCATGGAAAAGTCTGGCATTTGGTGAATAATCTGTAAATGTGAGTGATTGCAGTTATATGCCACCTAACCATGTTTGAGTTAGCATGAGTCAGTGTATATAACAGGAGATGGTCATATTGCTAAGAGACATCACAGCCAGCTTTATTTGTGTTAGTGGGTCTATTATGTTCACATAACAAGATCTCCTAACAGAACATCTTCAGAGCATATTGTTACTAAGGACATGACTTATTAGGAAATGCTCATAACTGAATAAAAAATTTTCTGAATTGTTCTATGAAAATATCAGCTAGATGCTGATGCCAGATTTGGCATAAGAGGAAAATTCACTCTGAAATTCATGCATAAGCCAAATGATAAAATATGACTTAACTTTTGTGCTTTTTTAAGTTTTGTTATCACTTCTATCAAATAGGCATTGTTTTACAATTTTCTTGTGTAAAAATTATGAACAATAGAGAAATTTCGTCATCAGCTTTAAAGCTTTTGTTCCCAAAATCAACCATTTTTATCTTTCACTAAATATTCAATATAGCATTTCACCTAATAAATGACGATGCTTGTTTCAGATTTATTCATCATTTATGAACTTTTCACTATGAAATATGAGGGTGTGACTATTGTTCATTCCTTCCTTTTCCATTTCTCACAACACTGGCCTTGCACCCACATACTGAAATAATTGTACAATATTTTTTTCTACTGGATCAACATTTTGTGCAAGTCTCATTAGGACTATATAGGTGCAAAAACAATCACTTTCTAGTTCTTATGCAAGTCACCACCTTACCTCATAAAATTACTGCAATTGTTTTATTTTCCTATCAACTTATTACTAATTCAATATGGAAATTCACCTCCCCTCAGCCGTGCAGATTTTCTCAGTATCCTCACACTCTTGAGTTACTGAGAGCTTTCTGGCCAGCTCTAGGCTTGAGAGTTTTGCTGGCGGAATCAAGGTCAACAGCCATCTCCTTGGACTCTCCCTTTGCTGAAACACAAGCCTTCCCCTGAGCTTTCCGATGTTGGATTTTGTTTTGGAACTTCCATGTGTCTCTCTTTCTTGATTTACTCGGTCTTTTGATGAGATAATCTTCCAAAGGGATGGGGTTTATTCCTGGGCTGTGAGCAGCCCAGCTGGTGGCACAGAAATGGAACTCCAGAGACTTTGTCACTGGGTATACATGTCAAACTTGGAGTTACAGGATTTCAAGTTTGCCTTATTGATTTTAGATCGTACATTGATTCAGTCTTATTTTACTATTCCATCTTTTGCAGCATGAATGTAGACTCTGGAGCATTATGTTTTTTGGTTTTACAGATCACAGTTAAGGGACTCTGGGCTATGGGGATGTTTGAAAAGTGTTGAGATTGATAAAAACTATGGGAACTTTTAAAGTGAGACTGAATGCACATGCGTGACATTTTGTATCATGAACAGTTAGTTCATGGAGGCCAGGGGCAGAATATGGTGGTTTGAATTTGATGTCCCCCATAAATTCTCCAGGTTGGGGTCTTTTAAGTGATCCTCCTGAATGGGCAGCTGGACTAGTCAGCTCTCTTCTTGGTACCAGGCTCCTGGGAAGAGACTAATCCTTTTACATTCTTCCTCCCCCAGGAAAGGAAGAGCTAAGAAAGCAGGCACTTACTCACCTCCGTGGGTGAGGTTTTAGGAGATAAGTAAACAGCCAGATTCTCCCTTACAGGCTCAAAGCTATTCCTCATTTCTACTTTTGGGGGGGGGGGAGAATGGCTGTTAATTTTTTTCTCTTTATTGTCCAAAATTAGATACATTGATTGAGTAAATATTGTGCTTATATTCCCATTTCACTCCTACCTGTCCCCAATCCACTGGGTATCCTCCTCAGTGGGCACACTGGATCAATTCATGTGGCAAGGGATTATGGATAGCACAGGAGGCAGCCAGGTTGCCCCCAACCCCTTATGTGTTGTAGCTGAGGGGGGTAATGTCTCTGGGTAATCTCTCCCACTATGACTCTTATAATCTTTCTGCCCCCTCTTCCGCTCAGTTCCCTGAGTCATGGAGGGTGAACTTTAAGTCTGTTTTATTGCTGTGAACTTGAGAGTCTCTGTGTTTCTATTTTAAGTTGTGTTGGAAGTCGTTGGTGTCTGTCTCACTGACTTATCCTGAGATGATGGATTGGCTGTGGTTATAGGTCTCTTTCTTGCCCCACCACTCTCTCAAGTGTTTCACTTGGGGCATCCATGATAGGCCTGGGGTGGCTCATCTCTTGCTGGGATATCAGCCTTCCGCCTGCGACTCATTGGTGGAGTTGTAATGACCACAGCTCTCTCACTGCCTTCTGAAGAATACAAATAGAATCTCCATCAGAGTGTGAGATCAGTATAGGTTAAATGAGACACACAGTTCTAATTTGGCAAAATTCTATTGAGATTAGTCGAGAGGCTGTTATTCTGAAGCTGCCTTAGTACTGCCATTTCCCGGACCATTGGGGGCTTTGGTATAAATCACACTGGCTTTCTGCTCTCCATCCAGGCAGGGTTCAATTCCTCAGATCCGATGCCATCTCCAGGACACCAGTGTTCCAGCTGATCTTCTGCCCTCTGCCATTTCTTTGCTATAGTTCCTATCTGTAAAGCAAAATCTGCCATATTTTATTCTAATGGAAGTTGGATAGAACAAAATAAAATATGTGCTCATTCATTGCATCTGCAGAGGTTAAGATTTCTTTAACTGTTCCTTATTGCTCCCAGAGTAATGAAAGCTGCTTCACATTACGTAAAATGGCTCACACCATCATAAAGAAAGACTGTGGTCTAATTCCTGCAGTTTGGAATTTGTTGTTTTTTTTCCTTTGGAGGCATTTGTACATTTTTATCTTGCTCATAATATGTGACAGGGAAATGTACCATCTGCAGCACCAAGTCTAACATCATGTAACAGTATGTTGATAGAATCAAGATATTTATGAGCTGTGACTTCCACAGGGATGGGTTAGTTATTAAGATGTTCTGGAATTATTTAGATGTTTATTTCTGTTTAGTGGCAGTAGTTTAAGAAACTATGTAGCTTAGATCTCAATCCAAACTATTTTGATGGGTATATTCTGGGGAATGGATAACATCAATATCAATAGTGTTGTCCAAATGATGGATCACACATGAAGTCAAGGGATATCTGGTGAGATGGAATTCTAAACATTGTGTGAGCTACTTCTGTGCCTTCAGGCAAGCTTTATTATTAGTTTTTATTTTGTTACCATGAGAGAAATTTCACCATTCCCACTTTACTTCTAGGATGTAAAGCTGATGTATAGTTATTTTCATGATGGAAGAAGAAAGAGACCATGGACCAAGTATGTGCTACAGACGATAGCTGTCTCAGTACCACTTGGGATGGGAACTTGGCTTAGGAGATGATGTAAGAAGTTGCCCATCCACCAGGAATCTGCTTTGATATCAATACTCTTTCATTTTGCTCATGTGTTTTGGCCTTAAATAGAAGCCTTCCTACTGTGTTGAAATGGCAAATGACAGACATCCCCAGTGGCAAATGACATTATTGGCCTTGGAGGCACTGAGGAAATGGTGGGCTCCATTGTAATGGGTTTGGAGACTCATGGAGAAGAGATGGTTCTGGCTTTGTGGGCAGCTGAACTCAAGCAGGAATGCTGGTTCTATCTTGGAATCCATGGTAAAGGCATGTGCAAACTAGGTGGGTTTTCTAGCTGTCTCTTTAAGTATCAGGATCAACTCTGGCTTCATAGCATCACTATTCTGTGAGTTTTGAGACCCTGGGTATATGGAGATGTTCAGAATGATACTACGGAATGGTAATACACTCTATGGTAGTTTATCAGAATCAAGGTTATGAATGGGCCAGCCAAACTTCAGTTTTCTCTCTGCCTGGGGTTCTTCAATAGTTTCAAAGAAAGAACATGTATATTCATATTCTTAAAAGTGACATCCTAGACTTTATATAAATGAGTGGATGTGAGTTACTAAATGATTAATAATGAATGACTATATTTTCAGCTGGTAAAGCAGGTTGTACTTATGATTTTTATTAATGTGGGTGTTTTAGATGACCCTCCATTAGTCAATGCTGAAAATGATGTGTCATAATTATAGTACTGTTATTATATTAAATAAAGTGGAGAATACAAGCATCTCACAGTGCTTGATATGCAGTGAGTGGTATATAGACCTGTGCAGCTTTTCTTACAATTTCTTTCTTGATGCCACACCATGTTTTCAGGATGAGGATATAGAAAAGTCATCTATGATAGTAGGTTTATGATCTCAAGCAATTTATAGTTATATTTCTGAATCTTGGTTTGTTGATCTTTAAGAAAGAACCTTTAACCACTGAGTCATCTCCCCAGCTCTTGGTCTTTAAAATAAAGTTACTATATCTTTTCCCAGGAGTACCATGTAGAGGTGGCCAGGATAAGACATGCATCAATAGTTTGAAATAGTAAACGTCAATACAAATTGAAGTTCTGAGTTTGAGTTTCATGCCAATGAAATAGCAAATTGGATTTGTTAACTAAGCTAATCCTAAATGTTGTTCTCTGCAAGGAATAGTTGCTAGTATTTTTTAACCATGTTATAAAGCAGTAGTCAAAGAAAATTGATAAATATTGCTACAGTTCCTTTAACCTATGAGTCTGCTATGGTTCTGGTAAGATCCATCATGTGTTAAAGTCGTAGTTACTAACCCATGAGGTGGTATAACCTTCTGAAGTAGGGTCTATTGAGAGGTCTTTATATCTTTTAGAACATGTCATTGAAGGGAATGGTGGGACCCCTCTTTCTCTTGCTGATATCCTGGCTGTGGGTGACTTGGTTTTGTTCTGCCATTCATTCCCACCCTGTGAACCATAACATTAGAAGCAATGGGGGTCAATTGCTCATGTACTGGAACACCAATACTATTTGCCAAAACCTTGTTTTTTTTTTACTGAGTTGATTATTTCAGGTATGTGTTACAGAGCAGAAGGGTGACAAATACAGTCTGTTGTGTAGCAATTTCCTGTGAATTGAAGCATTCAATTCTGGAGGAAGCTCAGAAGCTTACAAGACTCGGCAGGTTTCTCCAAAAGTTATAAGCACAGCAAACAATTTCTGGGAAATAGGAATTATCTTTGGTGGAACAGGGATAGAATTTTAGGCCATGCTGGCTCTGGCTTTTCATCAATGCAGATGCCTTTGAGTCACCATTCTTCAGAGAGTAACCCTTCACCAATGCTCCTGTAAGTCATTCCAATAAACTCATTAATTTACCAAGCTATACTTGGGTGGAGTTGTTTCTTTGATCTGCCATTGGTTCCTTATCTGGAATGAACAGACATTTGTTCACATTGCCTTAGGAAAAGCCATATACTACACAATCTGACTACCTGTCTACTTCCCTGAACTCACCAGTGTACCTCTGAGCACATGAGTCCTTGCACAGCACCAAGCAAGATGTCACAATCTGGACCAGGAGGAAATACCTGGAGCCACACAGGAAAGGACAAGTTCGAAGAGAGATTGTGACATGATGACTCAGTGGCAGTCACTGGAAGGAGGATGGGGGAGTGAGGAAATGTCTATGAAGGCCATTATTATTACTTACTGAATGCTGGATTAGCTCTATAAGGAAAATAGAAAAAAAAACATGTAACCAAGTTTCTAGCAGGGTTCCACAGGGCAGTGGGGACAGTGCCTCATCCTCTTCTCTTCCTTTTAAATTCTCATAAAGGTGATCAAGCATATTTTCCATAAGAACTGGATAAATAACACACGCCCTGCAGAATGTTGCAGGCCTATTCCCAGAATGCCTCAGACCTTCTGGTCTAGTTCCCCTTGGGAGCTTGGGAAATAAAGGCACTGGGAGCATAGTGCTCCTTTGAAGAACATGCTGGCTCTTCCACTCTGTTGATTGTTTTTTATTACTTGTCATCATTTTTTCTGATTGTGCTTTTCCTGATATCAGAATAGATGCTGTTGTTGTTGTGTTTCTGCCTTTGGCAATAAGTCTCTGCTTTTTGGAACATTACTTGTGAGACCTCGAATCCTGGCCTCATTCCAGTCAGTGAGTGCCAGGAGGGCTTCTCTCAGCACCTCCTTCCCTCTCCTCCTTCCTCACCCCCCCCCCAGGTGTCTGGCAGATTAGTGACTCAGCATTTCATTCTCCTGTCCTTAGCTGCTGGCAGTGAAGGGGGGGAGAGACTCCTCAGCAGGGTTGAATTGCTTCCCAGAAAAACAGCCTTTCTGTATTGGGAACACTGATGTTCTTGTGTCTCTGGGTTACTAAGCAGGGGCTCTCATAGAAATCAAGCCTGTGATTGTGAGTCGGATGAGTGATAGTGAGAGGTGCCAACTCTGGATTTAGAGAGTTCTTTGGCTGATGAACTCTTTTAGATCTCCTTCATGCTCTGCCCACGACTAAGATTTGCAATTTCTGTCATGCCATCACCTGCCCCTTTGTGGGACTCTGATTAATTAGCTACTTCAGCCAAACGGATGAGGTAAAAAAGTTATTTCCAGTAGAAGAATCCTTTTCTCTCTGTGCCTCACAGATTTCATTTTTGCATGGCATCTTACTATAGTGCAAGGTTTTCAACTTCAAGTTCTGACATTTTATACCAAGTAACTTTTTTTTTTTTGCTTTTGAGGGTGCTGCTGTGCATTCTAGGACAGTTAACCACTTGCTAGGTTTGTACCCACTAGATGCTAGTGGAATGTCTTATTTCCCCTAACTGTGACAACCAGTGATGTTTTCTGGGAGAACATTACCTCCAGCTGAGAGCCACTGATCTAGCAGAAGAGGAAATGAATAGAGGAGGCCTCAGATGACTGAAACTCAAGGATTATTCCAAAACCTTTTTGCTGTCTCCTGACTTCTGTCTTGTGTTCTGGAATGCTCAGTGTTCTATGAGCCCAAGAGCTGACCAGTGCTATGGACAAGAACTTGAGGATGCTGAGGCCAAAACCATGGTTCTGAAGCTGAGGCCACCAGAGCTTGTGAGCTGCATAAACCCAGGCTGTGCTCAGAATCTCAAGTAGCTGGAGTTTGGAAACCATCCTTTGGAGGACCACAGTTCTTTCTCTCAGGCTCCATCTCTTCACATCAGGTTGCTATTGTTAGGAAGTCTTTGGTATGTTCACAAAGAAGCTCAAGGATACCTAAAGAATTTGAGTATAAGTTATTTATAATTTCTCATCTCCTCTCCCCTTCAAAGGGCATGTTACACATTCTAGTTTGTACCCTTTTTCCTTATCAATAAATCACAGAAATCTTTCATATTAGTTTATATGGCATTTTTATAAACAGCTGCATAGCATTTATATTAATACAACAACATGTTTAACCTCTCTTACTGAAGTTCATTTGTACTGTTCTAAAAAGTGGTATAGTGAAAAATATATGGAAGCTTGAGAAAGTGGAACTGTAGCTGATGAAGCAAGTCAGTCATTGCAACCAATCAGAAGGCTGAGGCAGGAGAATCACAAGTTCAAGTTCAACCTGAGAAACTTAGTGAGATTTTTGTCTCAATATCAGGAAACGAGGACTGGAGATATAGTTCAGTGGTAGAGCAATATCTTGTCATGGTGGTTTAAATTGGATGTTCCCCATAAACTCATGTACTTTGAATGCTTGGTCCTCAGGTGCTGGCAATTTGGGAGGTGGAGCCTTGCTGAAGGAGGTGTGTTGTTTGGGGAAGACTTAGGGTTGGTATTGCCAGCACCTCCTTGCCAGAATTTAGTTTACTCTCTTGCTGTTGTTTTCCTCCTCAATCACTTGACTTCTGGTGCTTGCCTTCCTGTGAAGCACTACTTTCACTGTTGCTGCACTTGGGTCTTTTTTCCCTATTTCAATCTGTCTTGCTTGAGTCAAAGTAAAAAATACATGCAAACAAATGGTTCTCTCAAAGCCTTCTTTTATTCAGGAAAAGTATTAAACTTTAATGCTTATTTTCATAGAGAAGTAATCAATCAAGTAGTCCTTGTATAGGTAGGTTTATTGCCTTTGCTAAGAAAGATCTGGCTCTATCCTTGCTGACCCTTTAACGCACTGAGTTCACCAGGCTCCATGGCTGTTATACCTTCAGGAACACTTTGTCATGCTGGCTCAGAATCAGAACTGGGATCTGGCTGGCTGATAGTGTTCACTCGCCTTGGCATCACCCATTCACCTAGGCATCAAAGCATCAGAATGAAGGCGAGAAAATACATGTAACTTAAACATACCAGAATTAATTGAGTGGTACAATTTAACTATATAGCCTCACACTCACCTGCATTTCTTTTACAGTGGTGCTTGTGAAGGATAATCCTGGCCTTTATTTTGTAAGATTAAAGTCAAGAATCCCTTAGGTATGAAACCTGCCTGGAAAGCCCAAGTTCATGTTGAATCATGCCAAGAAGCCCAGAGCTATACTTTATTTGAATTGAAAATGAAAGCATGTTTGGTTGCTAATCATTACATTTATAGACTATAAAAATATCTGCCTGAGAACAGAAGTTGGTGCTGTATGTGTTCAATTTCTCAAGAACGATCAAGTGCAACAGCAGAATACTTGATTTAGAGTTTAAAAGATGGTCCATTAGCTCACACTTAAGTATTATCTTTAGAGAAACCCTAAGTGGTATGAAAATGATGGGCCCCGTGTGGAGACGTGTTTCCATGTGTATTTACATGTGCACCTGTGGGCATAGAATGGCATGGTACTCACCTCGGGGAAAGGTCCTACCTTGATAACAACAGACAAGAAATGTTATCCATATTCACTTTTGATTCCTTAAAGCAATAAGGCACACTTTTTAAATGTTTTGTCTTCCAAGCCTAGATTGTGTGTGGCACCAGAATACACTGACACTGTGTTTAGAACCCTTCTTGATCCTCTCACTGCTCACTTCATTTCTCTTGACAACACAAAATTTGACAGTCCACAGTCTCTTCATCTTGGATTTTTTTCCTCTTCAAATGAGGATTCATACATTGTAAACACAGAAAAGCATTTTAGATATTCCTTAATTTACTGTCTTTGAATAGGAACTAAAAGCAAAGGAAGCAGAAGTGGGAAGGAGATGGGAAATGCCTTTCATTGTAGGGCATGAAGAGTCAACCCAGTAGATAGTGACAGAATCATGTGATGGTGAGGCATTTGCATTTCACAAGGTTTTATTTTTTTTTCCAGCCAACAGTCTGTGGGCACACATAGACACCTTAAGCATTGACTTCTTCATATTTAATGGATATTCAGAAGCTTCCAAGTTAGTCAGGTTTGCTCTCTCTAGTCAATGAGCAGCTCTTAATGTTCCCTCAAAATTTTCATTTGTAAAATATTAAAATTTTTGCAGCAAATAATGTTGCTTATAGAAAGTCCAAATTTGGAGGATGAATCTGTTACTTGTTCTTTGTTGTAGTTGTCTTTAAATATACAGAAACAAACCACAATGCACGCTTCAGCCCTGTGGTTCTGCCTGCTTCCTATTTCTCAGGGTCACTTGTCTGCATTGAATTCTGGAGGCTCATCAACGTCAAGTACACTTTCCTGCTGCCCAAGAGGGGAGAATTTATACATTGTATTGTACAACAGAAATATGGAACACCTGACATATGCAGGTATGTCCTCTCATCCAGTCTTTAGTGAGCTTAATTCCCACTAGTCTTGCTTATTATCAAGGGCATTGGTGATCTACTTAAAGGTCCAGACCTGCTGGTTAAGAACATATGTACAGCCATCTACCAAATGGAGTTTCAAGGATTTCCATCCACACTGATGCTGTGTAAAATTTGACCTTTGGAAGACTATTCTGTTATCCTTGAGCCTCAACAAAGTTCATTGTAGGGACGGTAGGAAAGGAGCTGATATATTTGAGATCTGTTATGGTCCAGGCATTCTTTTAAGCACAGTAATTTTTGTGTTATCTTATTTGTTTAATCCATATAAGTGTGCCATATATATATATATATATATATCCATTTTATGAATGAAAAAAATCTTAGGCTTAGGAAGGTCTTTGGATTACACTGAAGCTGATAGCTGATAAACATGGATCTACCACCAGCAATAAGTAAATAAGGAAAAATGACAAGAAAATTCTACCCTGCCAGACTCCAAATTCCTGGCTCATTCTGTCATATGCTGGGAGAAATCTCCAACCCATCTTCTTCTTTGGGAAATGCACCTGTAGGAAAGGAGGGGCCACTACCACAGGAAATAGAAAGGACCCAGAGTACTAAGTTTTCTGTTTGAGCACATGCTTGGACAGGACCCTGCTGGTGACAGGTATTTTTTTAGGGACTCAGTGGGAGTAAAGCAGAAAATCAAAGAGCTGCAGGTGACACTGGAGAGCTAATCCCATTCTCCATTGCACTGAATGAAGCAACAGACAGGACAGAGCTTGCCTGGGGAAACAGCAGTTCAGGGCAAAGCTGATCCATTGCTGTGTTTCCCATCTCCCAGTTTCAAGTGTCACCTTGTCCATATCTGCTTTAGCTGCCCTCTTAGGTTATGACATCTGGCCCATACTTCAAACTCCAGCACTTAAATCATAATGTGCTAGCCAGTCTCCCACCCTCTTGGGAAGTGAATTGTAAGGAGCCTTGAATTTTTTTTTAATTTTCCTGGATGACTCAGAGTTCTTTTACTCAGAAGTGCATTGATATATGCATTTATTGCTCATAGTGTGTGCTAGCACATCCCCGCCTACTGCATTAACTCCTAGCACAATAAATGGTATACCATGACACCAGCGGTGCCATTAGCATGGCTCCTCACACAGGCTCGCTTCTTAATCAGCCTTCCTGCATTTATTTCTCAAAGTTATAAGAGAATGGTTTCATTATGCCATAAGAAATAAGACACAACAAAGATCCAGCTTAGGGAGTTAATTATAGCTTTTGATTTCAAATTTACCTCTTCATAATGTTTCACCCTGACTTAAGATCCATCTTCTTCTAAATTACCTGCAGCTTGTCTTTCCTTCTGGCCTTCCAGAGCTCTCTGAGTCATTGAATGAAATCACCTCCACTTTCTCATCTGTAAACTGGAGTTAGTGATATAGGCCAACTTTGAGGCAGTTTTGTGAAAAGTAGTAAAAAAAAATGATACAAGTTAAACTGCAGCTTTCTTATACTCAAAGACCCAAAAGACTGGCCATTCACCAAATCAGCTCATTTGTTTCAATTCCTTGTACTTTTTGTTTTCTAGGTCTAGAACATATTGTAAATAAGAAGGAAAAATGATTTGTGACTTCATACAAAATATATGGAAAAATGAAAGTCAACTTTTTCATGTTGAGTTATAACTTGAACAGCATCATATTAGGTAAAGGGGAAGCAGGAAAATGACACTAATTTTCACATTTTTCAGAGGAGTCAGAATCTATAAGAAAAGAACAAAGGAGATCAAATGATTCTGTTGCAACTGAAGCATCCAAAAAGTGAATGTGACAAAACGTCACCCTCTCCACACGTCGAGCCTTGCTGCTCACTGCTCTGCATATGCTGTCTTGCTATTTCTTATATATCCTGCTTTTCTAGTTATTCCTTCTTTGCTTCCAGACTGGAAAACTACTATAATTGAGTAGATGCATAGAGGGTGTCACATAGAAGCTTTTAAAGAATCAATGACCGTTTCATAATACCTTCTCTTTGTTGAATCACTTGAGCAGGGATTAAAGCTGTTGGTGTTCAAAGTACTTCCTCCAGGATTTATTCACAGACATCCCCAGCTACTGTTTCTCTCTGAGCTGTGTTTACACTGACTTCATTGACCTATTAAGACCCATTGAGTGGTGGGTTATGGCTTCAGTTTGTAGGCTGTCTCCTACCACCATGGTTCTTTTGAGGTTTTATTTTTCTGTTCAATCTCACTGTTAGCATTCATTATATCTGACATAAGATGGCTATCTCCTCCAAATACTCAATACTTGAATTAATAGATCAGTAAGTGTGTGAAAGTTTGATGGTACCATTTAGACTAGTGTAGGTGTATAATTCCATTAATGAGTATTTAATACATATACAATTTCCAGATATATTCTTTATATATGCACATATTTTCTTACACATACACATTCAGAGAGAAAGAGAGAGAGAGAGAGAGAGAGAGAGAGAGAGAGAGAGAGAGAGAGAGAGAGAGAGAGAGGAGAGAGAGAGAGATGAGATCTTAATGGTTTGCTTTACATGACTCCCAGAACTGGGAAGTCAAAACTTCATAGAACAGGCAAAAAGTTAAAAATGCAAGCAGATTTGACATTGTAGTCATGAGTCTAAAATACATGGGGCAAGCCAGCTGGCTGGAAGCACAAGCAATACTTCTAATTTTTAATCTTTGAGCAAAAATTTCTTCTTTTACAATAACCCCAGGCCTTCAGATACTTGAATGAACCTTACCTGCATTTTCTAAGGTAATCTCCTTTACTTATGGTTAACTGCCTGTAAATGTTAATCATATCTACAAAACTTCTTTACAGCACTATCTAGGCTAATGTTTGACCAGGCTATTAGACAGTGTAACTCAGTATAGTTGACACATGCAATTGAGAAAGCATATAGTAACTGAATGATGTTTCCTTTTTTTTTTTTTTCCAGGTAGGGTCTCGCTCTAGCCCAGGCTGACCTGGAATTCACTATGTCGTCTCAGGGTGGCCTTGAACTCACGGTGATCCTCCTACCTCTGCCTCCCGAGTGCTAGGATTAAAGACCACCACACCTGGCTTGAATGATGTTTCCGCTCTGAAAGAAAAGGTTTTTAATAGGAAGAAGGGGAACCCCGAGCTCCAGGCTAGCTCCCAAGATGGGAGAAGCCCAAAACTCAAACCAAAATCTGGTTTTTTAAGGTGGATGTTTAGCTTGGGGGGAAGAGAATCAGGAGGGGCAATGCCTCCTGCCAGACAAAGACACAGTAGGTGTGTGTGTGGGGGGGTGTTATCTCCTGTTTTGGAGGCTAGGTCTCAGTAAAACTTCTTCCTGAGGCCACTGGGGGAGGGAACCAAGGTGTTGCCTGAATCTGGACCTAACAGTTTCTAAGATGACCATTGTGGGCACACAGCACAGTTCTACACACATATCCATGTGTACATGACCATCTAAAGAGATTCTTATTTCTTCTGCCAAGGGTAGGGCCTGGGATTCTGCATTTCTCCCAGGTGGAGTTCATACTGGCCTATGATCACAATAATAAGACGTTGAAAAGCCTCTCTGGCATTGGGGTAAAAGATGAAGGATGCTCTGAGCATCGGATGATAATGTTCAATATGAAATGAACCAGAAATGTTGTAATAATAGTAGTAACTTCTGCAAGGCAACAGTAAAAATAAACTCTAAGACTGAACTAATGGATCCTTTGAAAACCAACAGAGAGTTTGAGGATCCCAGGGATTTCCAGGCAGGGACCCTTGTGAAGCCCTGAGAGAATATGAGATGTATTGACATTAAGTAATGCAGTGGGACCAGCACTAGCCACAGTTCCATCTTCCCTTGGACAATAATGGCAGTGGTTAAATGAGATCAAAGTGGTGTCCTGGGCAGTAGCTGGTTATGTAAGTACACTACATCCGTGGCTCTCAAACTTTCCCACCAAAACTTCTCTAACAGCAGAGGCAAGCCAGAAATGTATTCCCAAGAGTCTGTCTTAACAAAGTCCATAGTACTTTGAAGTTGAAAATTTTCACTTTAAAGTCATATAAATGTTGTATGCTAATCTGTGACATACAGGTCTGGGATTGTCTTGAAGTGTTTTATGTTGTTTACCACGAGGTTCAGTGAAGTGTTAGCACTTGGCATATATCGGGTACTACCTGGAGTGACACTTCACTGGGTCATCTATACATTGGACATCCAAATTAGAGGTTGGAAACTGCTGTCCAAGGGCCACACCTGACATACGTGCCTTTTTGTCAATATCACTTCCTGGGCAGAGCCACAGGCATTCACTTTGTGTTGTCTGTGGCAGCTTTCACACTCACTGAGGCAGAAATGAATAGTGGCTACAGAGGCTGTGGGGACCTCAGCCAAAGATATTTAGCTTCCGAGTCTTTATGGTGTTGGTTAATCCAAACTCAGAGACTTCAAAATTAGAAGATTGTATTTGTGTGCTTTAAGAGGTGCAAATTGAGAAAAACAGGTGAAAATAGCTGTGAATTACTGTTCTAAGGAAGGCAGAGAAGGTGGGGCTTATATGAGCAAACTTGATTTATTACAAAGCAGTAAAAATCCTTTTATGTGGAAACTTCTATTGGAGTTGAGAACAGGATTTGTGTGACAGAGGGCCTGTATAGACTTTGAAAATTTTTCCTTAGAACAAGGGTCTACTATCTTCTAGATTAAATCTCTAGTCTGGGAACATGCAATTTTCTTTCCTAGACTTGTGGAGTCAAGGACTAGGAAAGAAGCTCTCCCATCCCCACTTTCCCCAAGAGGCAGCTCGAGTGGTGCATGGCAGTCTTGTTCTCTTGGGAGGCCCCTTGCTGGTTTCCATCATGTTATTTGTTTTATTTTTCACAGCAGTTGAGTTTTCCCACTTGATCTAGATGACCGTGTTGCTCCTTCATAATAATGGATGCTATTACTTTCCCAACTTTATATGTAAAAGAATGTCCCTTCTGGTATTATAAACTCAGCAAGTATGAGTCAGATGGATCCCCACTATCAGATATTGGTATCTGTGGAATAAGCCTGAATTTCAATTAAGTATACATGCACAACTCAAAGGAAGCCACACAGAGACTATTTACCTGAGCCTGATGCACCAATTGGCCACTTGAGCCTCCCCTTCAGATAAGCCTAAGAGTAAGGAGTATGATATCAGGTAAGGGTATGCAATGCCTCCTGCTGTAGGCAAATTTTGTAAGGAGAATCCCTGCTTAGACTGTCCAGTACTGATAAGAATGGGTTAAAAGCCCTAATTTAAATAGCAAAAGAGAAGAGTGAGTGTAAGGAGAGGGACGTGTATCTCTGCTCAGGGAAAGTGGAGAGATTCAACTACTTGGAGTCTGAGAGGTTAAACAGTGAAGGGCAAACCAGCTAGGGCAGAGTTCAAGCAAAGCCTGGAGACAGTTCTGAGGGTTTAATCTGGGATAACGATGACTGACTAGTCCACAGGACAGACACTGTGCTAAAAATAGTAGAGAAGGCAAGGGATAGGGAGAAGGGATTTGAGGCAGAGCAAAAGGAAGGTTGACAGAGAAGTCAGGAAGAATCTAGAAGGTTGAATATAATTATAGAAAGAGAAACAGGCTTTCAGTAATGGCTCTCATTCACTTAGAGTTTGGATATTGTGAACCACACAGAAGAAACGGAAGATACTGAGGAAGCTCTCAAAAAATTAGAGTTACAAAATTCTTGTGTGTGTGTGTGTGTGTGTGTGTGTGTGTGTGTGTGTGTGTGTGTATTCCTTCTTGAGAGTGAGGAAAACAAACTTAGAGAAACACGTTCATCAGGAATTCAGAGATGATTAGTCCCATGGATTAGAACAAAGAAAAAAGAGATGGAGTTTGCAAGATTAAGCCCTTCTCTTACAGCAAAGGCTGAAAATAACTCCTAAAAGGGTGAAGACCTAAAGGAATGGAAAGAGATTTATGCCTGGGTAAATGTCAGGGATGTATTTTTCTTGGTAAACATGGTTTCTGTAATGATATCATATGTGTTAATATATAATATATTAAATCTAATTGACTTTACACATAATCTACGTGGGAATATTTTTGTCTGGGTCAAGTACTCCAAATGGGCGTTCCTCTCTCCCTCCCCTGCAAAGAGAATGACTGGTTCAGTTCCTGCTGCTTATCCACTGTGCACAAAAGGCATGGAGATATAAAAGGTGGGGGCTTTCTTCCACAGCAGGTGCCATGTACTCTCCCTTGCCTCCCTCTGACACCTATGTGTATTTATGACAGGCATTTGCCTTGGAATGAGGGTAACCTGTGGACATCTGGGATGTCAGAAGGACTCTACGCTGGACTTCCAGTTATAGAGCAGACTGCATTTCTTTGATTAGGTGATCTGGAGTTGGAGCTGACATTATGTGACTACGTGTTATCATGTCCAGGTGTTCCTGCGAATATAGTGGTGAACCTGAGATGGACGAGGTTTAACTAACTGACAGAGCACAGAAACCAGGTGATTTTAGCTAAAAAATTTGATCACTGTTAAACCCCAAACCAATGGTATTAGTGATTGAATGACTGAAATTTGGAAAGGGCATAGACTTCAGGGGACAATAGCAAACTCATAGAAAAATTTTATTTTTTAATAAAGGAATGAGGAAGGGTAGAGAGTACACTGATAAAAGGAGAATGTTAATGCAAAGATATGTCAGGGGAGCTCCCACCAAAGAACCTCCTTTGACAGAAATGCAGAATGAATGCAGAGGAAAACCAGGAGAGTATGGAATTAGGAAAGTGAAACTGACAATGCTGAGTTCAGGTACTTGGGAAGCAGAAGCAGGAGGATTGCTGCAAGCTTGAGGCCAGCCTGGATTATCAGCTGGCCAATGCTACAGAGTGAGGCAAAATGAGTTATCTAGATGGACACTGTGTAAAAGCAATGTCCAGTAGAAAATGAATGCTAATCCCTGTGCTTTTAATCACAACCACTTTTAAAACAGGGTAAAGCGGAAGGTAAAATTAAGTTTTGTATTGTATAAAAATAAGTACATCTAATATAACATGAATATATCATTTTAAGTGTGAAACTCATGCTGATTACTCATGTTTTCTTTTACATTCAGTGCTAAGTTGTGGAAACTGGGTGCTCTATAATTCATTTTGGCAAGGCCGACCCCAAGCTCAGTGGTCGCCTATGATGGGCAGTGTGAAACAGAATGCTGATTATGGGATACGTTTAGATCAGTGTAAGACAGGATCACTGGACAATAACATGGAAAACAGACTATTTTATTTCTGAAACATTTTAGTGAAAAAAACAAACTTCAGAAAGGGCACACCCTTCAAGTCTAGGAGTTTCCATTATCCTTCAAGTAGCTCTGACGTGGTCTTTGAGATATGATTGTTTTGGAACACATTTAAGAAAATAAACTAGTAAGAAGAATATGTTGCTTCTTCCTTACTGTCTTATACCTTTGCTTGTCAAATGACCCTGATCCTCATTCTATTTTCTCTGGATCCATAGGACATCTTAAGGTAATTTTTGAACACAATAGCCATAGATTTGGAATACTTTGAACTATAAGTGTGTTGGGTTGACTGTAAAATGGCCCCTGTGCTAGTTTGAATGTACAGTGTCTCCCATAGCCTCATGTGCTTATGATTAACCCTCATACTCAATCCCCAGGAATAGTCTTTGGGAGGTGGGATCTTGCCAGGAGGAGGAAGTTTATCACTGGAAAGGAGGCACACCTTGAGGTTTATTAGTCTAGTCTTCCACTCAAATCTATAACAAGATCCTGCTCAAGCCATGCTAGTGAGCTTTTCTCTCCTTCCTCCATGTTGCTGTGGAGCTGAGATGCTCAGCTGCCTGCTCATGTCATGTTTCTCCAGCCAAGATGAAACTTCTCAAAACTGTAAGGAAGGCAGAAATAAACTTTTTCTTTCCATAAACTGATGCTGGTCAAGTGTTTTGTCCCAGCAATGAGAGGGTAACTGTTATAGTAATTGTGTACGTATACACAAATGAGACCATTACACACATTTGTTTTTTATTTATTTTATTTGAAAGGCTCAAGTAATTAAAACTTGAGAGAATGCATACACAACTAAACTAAAAATTGGCAAAGAATTAATATTTTATATAACTGTTGCTTAAACAGTGAAAAGCAGCACTGGGTATGTGGTATTCTTATTCAGAAGGTGGATATCTGTGTTTGCTTAATTTCCCTCTCTATTGTCAAGAAGATAAGGAAACATTTCCTAAAGAATATCTGTCATGACCTAAGGGGTCCTATATGATCACAAACATTCTTTAAGGTGTTAAGTTCAAGAATATTTGCTTTCTGGCCTCCCTATGCCCTCCCAGGGGAATCCTCACTTTTCCTGTCAACTTGAATGCTACCTCTTGTTTGCAGTGATTACACACCAGACACTGGATCCAAAGCAAAAGGAAAGAGCCAGAATCATTAGGTGTGTTATTTCCTTGGTGTGTAAGAAGCCCCTGCTTTTCAGTGCTTATAGTTTATTTATGGCACTTAACAGTTTGCTTCCTGACATAATTGAAAAGCACATAAATGAACTCTTTATTTATTTTTGGACAAGGTAGTTGTTGTGGTCAGCTTTCTAGTTGCTGCGCAGAAAGAACCCAAGCAAAAGCAGCTTGTGGAGGAATGGGTTTATTTGGCTTACGGACTGGAGGGGAAACTCCATCCTAGCAGGGAAAATGATGGCATGAGCAGAGGGGTGGACATCATCTCTGCCACAGCACTAGGAAGGTGTGCCAAACTCTGGCAAGGGGAAGCTGGTTTATAACCCCATAAGCCTGCCCCCAACAACACAGCTCCATCAAGGTTGTAAAATCCAAATTGCCATCAGCTGAGGATAAATTACCCAGAACACATTCATTTCTTTGTGGGGGACACCTGGATCAAACCATGACAGTCTGCCCCTGGCCCCCACAAACTAATAATCATACATGATGTAAATATAATCTGTTCAATTCAACTCTTAAGTCCCCACAGCTTTCAATTGAGCCATAATACCAAAAATAAACCCGTAATGGCACAGAACATTCACATTGCAAAACATGAGGCACAGCCAAAACAGATTGAACCAGTACAAGATTTAAAACAAGCAGGGCACCATCAATCTCTAAATCCAAGTTCAATGATTCTAACCAATAAAAAGTCTCTTGGAGATTCAAATCCAACCCTCCAGCTCAGCTACTCACAGTCTGGGAAAACGTCATCCGGTGCTGGCAGCTTGCCTTGGCACCCATCCATAGTCCTGGAATTCTTTGGGTCTCCATTGCAACCCACAGTTCATCCTCATGGCTCCATCGGGCTCCATGCAGGCAATCTAGCACACCTGATTCACATGCCGATGGCCATTTTTCAAAACAAAACTGTGTTGCAAATCCAATGACCCTCTCTTCTTGCATTTGTTATACTCCACAGAACCAGGTGGGCTACTAACTTGTTAATCCAGGGGGGAACAAAGCATTCAGGCCCCTTACTTCAAAGAGTCCGCATTCTTCCTGTTGTTCCAATGCAGACCAGCTGGCCCAATCTCAATGGTTTTCATCTCTCAAACACTTTCAGGTGAATGGGCAGCAGTTTTGACCCAAAGATCTTTCTTTCTGTGCCATCTCCATCTGCTCACATCAGTCCATCTTTACGTAAGCAACCCTGCACAGGTTTCCAGGACACAGGCAGACAGAATGCAGCATGCCTCTCACACAAACTGCTTCTGGCACAATCCTGACAAAGTTCTTTCTCACCCTCATAAGTCAAACTTCACAGTCCATAGTTCTCATTATATTCAGGTCTTTAGACTCTTACCAGAATGATCCATCACACTGTACTTACAGCATTGCAAGGTCTCTCTCAGGACAAGGTTTCCAATCCATCCATATTCCTCCTACAGATCGCTTCCAAAAGCCCAAAGCCACACAATCAGGGTTCTAGCAACAGATGACCCCACATCCTGGTACCAACTTCTGTATTAGTCAGGGTTCTTTAGAGGAAACAGAGTTGATAGAATGGAGTATAATAAAAGGGAATTCATTGGGGTAGCTTACAACAGTCCAACAATAGCAGTCTGTAGGCCCACAGCTGAAGGAACCAGTAGCTGTTCCGTCCATGTGGCTGGATGTCTCAGCAGTCCCAATCCAGCCCAGTAGGCCTGATGGCTCCATGGGGAGTGGCGGCTGACAGTCCACGATGTGAGGCCAAGGAAACTGGGTTCCTATGTCCAGGAAGGGTAGGAGAGCAGGATGCTAGTGCAAGTCACGAACAAGCACCAGTAGCCAGAGGAGGAAGGAAGAAGCGTCCCCTTCCCCTTAAGCTTCCTTATATTACTCCTGATGCCAAAACTGTTGTGGTCAGCTTTCTAGTTCCTGCACAGAAAGAACCCAAGCAAAAGAGGCTTGTGGAGGAATGGATTTATTTGGCTTACAGAATGGAGGGGAGACTCCATCCTAGCAGGGAAAATGATGGCATGAGCAGAGGGGTGGACATCACCTCTGCCACAGCACTGGAAAGAGCAGCAGGAAGGTGTGCCAAACTCTGGCAAGGGGAAGCTGGCTTATAACCCCATAAGCCTGCCCCCAACAACACAGCTCCATCAAGGTTGTAAAATCCAAATTGCCATCAGCTGAGGATCAATTACCCAGAACACACTTATTTCTTTGTGGGGGACACCTGGATCAAACCATGACAGTAGTGATGAAATTAATTTAATTAACAAATGCTATCCTCATGACCTATATTTTTAGTGTGTGTGTGTGTGTGTGTGTGTGTGTGTGTGTGTGTGTGTATGGTATGTGCACATGTGTGTAGATGTGCACTGTACACATATGTGGGGTGGTCAGAGGATAACTTCAGGTGTCCTCCTATATCTCTCAACCACAGACTCCTTTGAAAGGGTGTTTCTTCTTGCCCCCAGAGCTGCCATTGTGGGTCTATGATTCCCTAGTCACCCCACACACATGATTGGAGTTAAAGATGTGCATAGCCACACCCAGCTTTTAATGCAGCTTCCAAGATGGTCAAACTCCAGTGGCCTCTGATCTCACAAGTTCTCCTGCTTTAGTGGCAAGTGCTCTTAAATGTTGAGCACCCCAGGCCATTTGCCTTTATCAAGGTAAATGTTGAGTCATTAATGATGAATTAAAAAAACCTTTCCCTTTCTACTCCATCTTTGTGGATGGGAAGCAAATGTACACATCTCAGTTATTTCTAGAAGTTTCCCAGGCCTGAGAACCTGGGAGGGTGCTCTTTAAGGCTCTCAAGCCTCCTTGCTCTCAGTGTTCATCACCAGAAGTCCTGAGCTCATGGTGAAAGTTCATTAAGAAAGCAGAATCTCAGGCCCCACCCAGACCTACCAAATCAGAATCTGCATTTTAATAAATTTCACAAGGTGGGTCTTACACACCTTCTAATTGATAAGTACTGATATCTATAGAGCACAATGATCTTCATAGTTTTATATAAATAATCATTTTAAAAAGCATCACAATAAGTTGTTTCAGTGCTATTAATTGAACAGTTGAGGAGCTTCTCAGATGGTTCCTGTTAACTTCTGCAGGAGCTTCTTGGCTGGTCCAGAAATGTTCTGGCTGGTCCAGAAATGTTAGGGCAGGTTATGTGTTAGAGTTCTTTGGTGTACTTTTGGTTGGCTTTGCCATTCTTTAAAAAACTGGGTTTTGAGAGTGAAGTTGTTGCTTTTGATATATCTTGATTTATAGGGCCATTTTGTCTTTTTCTTCTATCTTTCTTGGGTTAGGGTCTCACTCAGTCCCAGGCTGACCTGGAACCCATTATAGAACAGGAATCTCAGCCTCCCAGTCAACAGGATTAAGGGTGTGAGTTAACACACACCCTTAGGAGCTTTGGCTTTGTTAGATTACCTAGATTACCTTTAATCTCAGCTCTTGCATAAATACCCTGTGCTGGCCTTGTTTATGTGTGTATATTGCCCTGTTGGATATTAGAACTATATTTTGCCCCACCCAGCCCACTGGAATATTTTCATAGTAGGCACCTACAACACCTTGGGTCACTTCTGTTGTCACTCTGGGAGTAATAAAAGAGCCACACCTGGCACCTTGGGTTCCCACCCTGAAGGTATATAACTTCTGATCAACACATCTAAGAATATAGCAAATAACAAGAAAACCCAAGCACTGAATTAACTCAATATACAAAAATCTCTGCATTATAATACAAGAAACAAAAAAGACATTATAATTCTACAAAAAATTATAAATCTATCAGAAATGGCCTCCAGTGAGACTAATTTAGATGAAAATGCTTGCTCAGAGATGCCTTTTCTTCCTATAATAATGATGAATTCATTGCAGTGACTTAGAAAAAAGGATTGAACTAAATTTCCTGTCATCAAAGTCTTGATGAATGTAAAAACTAACAATAAAGCTATTTAAAAATTTTTTAAAAAGCAAGTTTTCATGTAATTTGCAGGCATTTTTGCAATCTAGAAAGGTATCCACACTTTAGAAAGTTCTTGAACAATGACTCTGGGAGTAAGATTTACAGAGGAAACTGACATTAAGAATTTTATCTGCAGAATTTCTGTCCCATCAAGGCCTTGGAAGCATTCAGCCCAGTGTGACCTGTGTGACCAGTGTGGTGACTAGTGTCTGGTTACCTAACAGAGCCACAGTTCTTATAAAATGGTCATCCACCTGTGCAGAGACACAGGTGAGAGCTTATGTCCTGCAGACCTTTGTTGTCCTTGGTTTTCCAATTTTCACAAGTACCCATTCCATTCATTAATATAGTTCTATTCTGATTCAGCTCATAAACCACTTCCTATTACACTTCTGGTCCCTTTCTAACTTTGCAGAATTTTTCTGGAATCCAAAAGCCTGAAAATAGCATCCCCATTGTGTCTATTACCCTCTTTCCCTGGAATGTTCTTCAGAGACAAGTCTAAAATAGAACTGGCTTTCCCTTGCTGAGACTTGCTAAGCGGTTTTAGGCAAATTTGCAATTTCAAGACACCCTCTCCAAATAAACAACAACAAAAAAATGGAATACCTTTTTCTAAATTACATATCATTCAATTCATTAGGTCCCATTTGAAAGCTAGAGATGCTGGTAGGAAGGTGGCTGGGCTGAGGATGAAGGGAGTGCTTTGGTCTCCTTTGTTTCCCACCCTGGGTCAGCACATCTGGGATTGATCCTGTGTACATGACACCCCTACCCTGGTAGGTTCACTTGAAAAGCATTTACAAATATAAAAAATGCAAAAGAGTTTAATTTAATCTGACTAAGTAAAGTCTATAAAATAAAAATTAATACATTTAACATACAACTGTGGCCATTTACTTTCCCCTATAACTAAGAAAACAGACATATTTTGGCTTTAGGACTGTTTTAGATTTGTGAATATATCTGTTGCAATGACCTAGTTTTGTATGTTTGTCTGCCTTGTTTGGGGCCTGTTTAGATATGCCCTTAGGTGCAAAGATACATCTTTAAAAAGAAACCAAATTCGTTAATTTCTATTTGCTGTTGTGTATCCAGAAAGCCAAGTGTTGAAGTCTTTTTTGTGTTCAGAAGTCATTTAGGTCTTTGCCCTCTGGCCCAAACTTTCCCTTATTTTAGGTTATGGGCTGGCAGGTCTCAGCAGTGTATAATCTGTTTTTCTGCTTCATCAGTATACTGGTTTTATCTTTAATAACTCACATCAGCATTGAGCCCTAAGACAGGAAAGCATGTCAAGCTGACACAAAGAGAAACCAATTCAAAGATGGGAAAGAACATTACAGAATTACCTCGGGTTTTGACTTCACTGTGAGAAGAATTGAACGTTCTCTCTGTCTTGAATTTGTGTAACTTTTCCTATCAATATCTTGGACAGTTGAGGACATAATATCAAGTAGAAGAGTGAAATGTGACAGAAAATCAAGTCTTCTAGAAAGTGCTTTAGAAGTACTTCATGTAATTTTAACAGCAATATTTTTACTCAAGCACAGTGTCGTAGTCAGCCACATGCCGCTGGGATGAATCTCCAAACCAGGCATGATTCTGGGGAGGAAAGAATTTATTGAACAGATCCAAGGGAAGTTAAGGAAAGGCTGGCCCCCTTTCACAGAAACAAGCAGAGACAGAGACAGAAGCCCACCACCAGCACCACAAGCAAGCACACTCCAGCTAATTAACAAGAGAAACTCCAGGCTTGAGCTCAGACTGCTTTTTGCATATGTAAAACTAGAATTCCAGACCCACCCCAGAAATACCTTAGGGCAGAACCCTAGGATCTGGCCAAGGTGACACACTTTCTCCAGCCAGAACTGGCTGGAAACAATTTACAATTTTAATAAACCCTTAATTTTTTTGGGGGGGGGCATTATTCTAAATACTAAGGGCTTCAGTAGCACCCACAGTGGCATTAGCTGGGTCCCACCAGATTCAGAGTTTAAACCAGCATCTGCTCCCCCACCCAGCTGTGCCCAGTCAAAGCCGTCACCTTAAGATGGCGGTTGGCAAGCCTTGGGCCTTGTGATGAGAGAGAGGAGCTCCCTGCAGCCTGTCTCTCCTCCCACTGATCTCCAATTTAGTGCTCCTCGCTGAGGTTAACTATCTCCTCCATAGTATAGAGAAAGCCAGGCAGAACACCTCCCTTTGTCCCCTTGGGAGTCAATGATACTTTTGACCTAGAGAAATAGGTTAAACCTCCAAGGAACTGTTTCATGTTGCACCCTGAAAAACGTCTCAAATAAAGACCAGCTCTTTAGTTGGCTTCAGAAGTGTTCTGTGTTTTCTTAGGTCTTTGTAGTCCTGCAGTTTTAAATCCTCTTGCTCCATCAGAATACTTGGAGAGCTCTTAAAGACCTCTTTAGACACAGGCCTGAAATTTTTATCCAAGTGGTCTGCGGTGAAGCTTGTCTAAGTGTTTTTGAAAAACTCTCAGGAGATCCTAAGATGGGCAGGGATGTCTGGTCAGACACTCGTGGTTTCTGTATTCTCTCTCTCCCTCTCTCCCTCCCTGCCTGCCTGCCTGCCTTCTTCCTATTCTGGCTTCCTCCCTTTCCCCATCTTTTCTTTACTCTCTCCTTTCCTTCCTGCCTTCCTTTCTGTTTTCCTATCTGTCTTCCAGCCTCCTGTGCTCACTTCTTTTT
This sequence comes from Zapus hudsonius, assembly GCA_004024765.1. Lineage (NCBI taxonomy): Eukaryota > Metazoa > Chordata > Mammalia > Rodentia > Dipodidae > Zapus > Zapus hudsonius. The sequence continues at coordinate 24,971 of PVHP010005104.1, forward strand.
TTCTGTTATGTCTCCTTTCTTTGGGCACTTCTCTCTGCCGGTCACTGCCATGTCCCTGCAGCCATGCACCAGGAGTGTCTGTCTGTCTGACACCACTTAGTGCTTCTTGCTCTGACCTCCATCATGAAATCAGAACTGTCATTCCTAGTCTCCAAAACTACTTAGTACCTAACAATTATTTTACTACTGTCAGAATTGTTTAAGGCACTTTACATATAATATAGGGTTTCATCCTCACAACCGTCTTATGAGGTATGCATAATTGTTTTCCCAGGATTACAGAAGACTAAGATACATGTAAGATTGTCTCCCACCTCTGACAAGCACAGCACCGTCATCAAAGGATTTTATAGATGTGCTTAAAGCCCCAAGTAAGCTTTCTTAAGGATTTACAGATCAACCAGGTAGGTGGGATTCAATCAGGCTGGTTCTTTAAAAGCAGAATTCCCCAGTTCACAGCCATAGAGGGAGAGAGAGTTCTCCCATGAGAAACAACTCCACATGCTGTAATTGGTTTTGGACAAGTGAGGGAGCACGTGACATGAGATGCAAGTGGCCAAGAAGGAAAGACTTACCTCACGGCTTACAGTGATAAAACAGAACCTCAGACCTACAGCAATAAGAAAGAAGATTCTCCCAACAGAGCCAATGGAGGTGAAAGTAGGTGCTTCCCCAAAGTTTCCAGAATTGGTGCCATCGTACCTGTCACCTTGACATCAGCTCTGAATCCCTCAAAGAGCAGAGAAAATTAAACCAGTGAGTAAGCAAGAAATTCAAGTGAACCCAAATAATGTGAATTCTTCCACACTACAATAATCATCTTGTCCATGAGTGAGATGTTCCCAGGGGATGTCCAAAGCAGAACATAAATAATTTGAAACCATATGCACTATGCTTTTTCCATACATATGTGCTGAAGTTTAATACCTTCACTAGGGACGTTAACATTTTCAGTTTGGATGCAGCAGCAAAACTAGGACGAATTTCTTTCCTTTATGATTCATAGGTAAGATGTCTTGTTCTTGTCATAACGCTAAGCAACCAGAGCATTTTTATCTTTCTTATTAAGATAACAACTTCCTTTACCTTCCCCCTCAACAGAAAGAAGCACTTTGTAGGGCTTCTCTTGGTGTATCATAATAGCCACGATCACTACTCTTGTGCTTTGGGACCATGAGTAAGAAAGAAAATACAGTGACAGCTTAATCACCTGGGCAGCTATGAAGCGACTGACAGGCAACAAATACAGTATGGATCCAGGCCAAGAGATGAGTGACAGAACATGTATACCAGTCCACAGGGAAATTTACAGTACATATGCTGGATTAAGGGATACTCTACAATGTGCATATGTGAGACCCATGGGTGAGTCACATCATTGCAAGAAAACACCACTATGAATGTTCACAGTTTAAAATATTTCTGGAATTTTTCTATTTCATATTTTGGACCATGGTTGGCAGCTGATAATTAAATACACAGAAATGAAACTGTAGACACAGAGAAGATTACTGTACTTTAAATTCCCACACCTGTGGGATCCCAGCTACATTGAATAACCAACTCCATACTAATCTCTCCAACCCATAACCAAGACTTTGTAATTATACTAAATATGTTGAATAACTCTCTCCTCACTCTTAAAGAAGTTTCCCACAGGCTGCTTCATAGAAGGCAAAAGTTTTGGGCAGAATTACATCATGTCTTCAGAACTGACTCCACTTTGGGTTTAGTTGGCATGTGATTCCCATGCACACAGATTTGCATTTGCTTTGTCAGGGATATGTAATGCCTACACCTTGGTTTTCCCAAAGGACTAGTTAATAATAGGCTCACTCACTGTCCATGCATATCCTCATTTTGAGAACTGATCCTATATTTAGGCACAGAATTAATTTTTTAATGCTCGAAACTTTTATTATTATTATTATTATTATTATTATTATTATTATTATCCATAATGAGATAAACTCAATGAACAAATAATGAGTTGCCATTCCCATTTCCCCAATGCCCCTCTTCCCTATCCCCAATCAGCTGGGTATCCTCCTCCATAGGCAGTCTGGATCAGTCCATGGGGCAAGGGATTATGGCTAGCCTAGGAGTCTGCCCATTTCCACCCGCCTTAGCGTGATGTTAGTGAGGGGGCGATGTCTCTGGGAGTTCTCTCCCACCATGGCTCTTACAATCTTTCTGCCCCCTCTTCCACTCAGTTCCCTGAGTCATGGTGGGTGAGTATTAAGGCTGCTTTATTGTTGAGGTCTTAGGTGTCTCTGTACATCTGCTTCAGGCTGTGTTGAAAATCATTGGTGTCTGTCCGGCCTATCCTGTGTTGACTGATTGACTGTTGTTATGGGTCTCTTGTTTGTCCCACCATTCTCTGTGGGGTTCCATATGGATCCTCCATGGTAGGTCTGGTGTGGCTCATCTCTTGCCAGCATGTCAGCTATTGGCCTGCGGTTCATTGGTAGGGTGGGAAGAGCCACAGCTCTCTCTCTCTGCCTTCTGAAAAATACAAACATAATCTCCATCAGAGAGTGAGAACAGCATAGGTTAACTGAGATACACATTTCTGAATTAGCCAGATTCCATTGTTAGTAGTCTCCTTGCAAATTACTCGTATAGTGCATCTCTCTTTGGGGGCCCAAGAGTTTGGTTCCCAGTGTATTTCACCCTAAGTTCCCAGTTCCAGTTAAGGGCTCCCCTTCACTGAGTGGATTATTTGGCCATTTTGTCATCTGTGAAGAGGGATAATTTAATTTCTTCCTTTCCAATTTGTATTCCTTTTATGCTATTCTCTTGTCTTATTGCTTGGGCTAGAACTTAAAGTACTATGTTAAAGAGCAGTGGTGAGAGTAGGAACCCCTGTCTTGTTCCTGAATTTAGTGGAAACTCCTTGAATTGTTCCTGAGGGACGAGGTCTGGCTGCTGCTAGTCGGCCATCTTCATCTTCTCCAAGAATTAATTTTTTTGGACTCTCTCATCAGGGTACACATTCCACTTAGGATATTTACATTTTTCACAATAAAACAAATATTTTAAATGTTATTTATTTGCAAGCAGAGAGAGAGAGAGAAGACATATAGAGAGAACTGGTGCACTGAAGCCTATAGCTGATGCAAATAAATTCCACTTGCATGTGCCACTGTACATCTGGCTTTTTCCTGGGACCATGGAGTGAGTTCCAGTTCAGCCTGGAATCAACAACAAAATGAAAATAACAACAAATGCAAGAATGGTTTTGTATTCTCCAATTAAGAGTCAATGGTCAAGTCTGGAAAAAAATCACAAAAGGATTTCTTCTAGTTTCCATAGTAGATTGATCATTGGAACATCTGTCTCTAGGAAATTAAACAAGTATAAGCATTTTTAAGATCTGAAGCATAAATGTTAAATAATGCCAGCTACCTCATCTTAGGATGTACATTTCACCAGTGAGTATCATCCCTTCCTTTATTTATTCCTGTTCTCTACCAAATCATGAGTAGGGCTATTAAGTTTTTTCTGTAGTCATAGTGCTCAAGAAAGTTATCCATTTGACAAATATTCACAGAGGTTCATTCATTTTGTTAAAAAAGTCAAGTAGTTTCTCTGAAAAAACTGCCAATAATCAAACCACTTCTAGAACATTTTCAGTTTTTTTTCAGGGCCTGACATATGTCATCTATAAAATATATTTCCCTCCTGGGTCCAGTGTACAAATACTGCCTTATTAAACCTAGCTACATGGGAGAGATTGCTCAGTGGTTAAAGGTGCTTGCATGCTGTGGTAGTTTGAATGTGAATGTATGTCCCCCATAGCCTGAGGTATTTTTGATTAAGCTTGAAGATTGAGTCTCCAGCAGCAGTACCTTACTTACTAAGGAGGTGTCACCAGGGGCATAGTTTGTAGTCCAGCCCTAACGTATGTACAGAGCAGTGTGAGCTCTGGCTGTGGATGCTGGTGCTTGTGATGTTGGCTTTTTCCCCCTCTCTTTTGGGTGCATCTAAGGAAGTGATCCAGCTTCTTCTGACATGAATAGTGCTTCCCCTGGATTCTGTAAGCTTGAAATAAATCTGTTCCTCACATAAGCTCTTTCTGGTCAAGTATTTTCCCAGCAACATGAAGGTAGGTAACTGTGAGACTTGTAAAGCATTACAGCCTGGGTTCAATTCTCCAGTACCCATGTAAAGTCAGATGAATAAAGTGACAAATGTGTCTGAAGTTCCTTTGCAGTGGCAGGAGGCCCTGATGTGCCAATAGTCTCTCTTTCTCTGTTGGTCTGTCTTTTTGTCTCTTTTCAAATAAATTAAATATATATATCTATATGTATATATATATATATACATATATATATATTTAAAACAAAGAAGCAGAGGGAACACACACTTCAGTTGAAAGGATATTTCACATTTGACACTGAAGACATGGTCACTGGAAGAAGTTAACTACTCAGACAAGGTTAACCTCCCAAACCTACAGCATAGACTCTCAACTTCTGTCTTCAAATTGTATGTTGTTGTTAGTTATATTCTTGAATATACTGATATCTTCAACAATAACAACATACTACTTGGGAAATGTCTTGATATTTTGGAGGGTCTCAAATTTCAGTAAAAGTTCAATTTTAATAAGTCAGGACACCAAACTGGCAAATGGCAGGGGACTACATTGCTTTGTTTGGCTTTTAATACATCCCCAAATGTTATCAGTTAATGAGCTATATTTTTTCTTGAATGGCTTATGAAATGACTCTTCAGACAATTTTGGGGAACTAGTTCTGGAATTTTTCCAGCCATATTAGCTTGCCCGAAGACTTACATGGGTTGTTTAGGAGGAGCAGGTGTTTGTAAAGGATACAGAGAGGATCAAACAGAAGTCTGGTCATCTTGGTCCTGGGGTCCTAGCTCCATCTTTTGCTGGGCACTAATTTTATTTGTTCACTTTAAAGGACAGATAGTATATAATGTATTTATGGTTATACAACAAATAAACTGGTTTTTAAAATAAAGCTAGCCACTTCAGAAATCAGTGTGGAGAGTTCTCAAAAAGCTAAGACTAGAACTACTACATGATCCAGCTACACTACTTCTAGGCATGTAAAGACTAGAAAGACTCCATATCCTACCACAGAGAAGCTTACATATCATATTCACAGAGGCTCCATTCACATTAGCTAGAAAATGGAATCAACATAGGTGTCCGTCAATTTATTACTGATTAATAAAATGTGATATAATGTTATTTTACTCAGTTATAGATGAAAATGAAGTTATAAAATTTGCAGGAATATGGATGGAGTTAGAAAACTATACATAGTGAGTGAGGTAACTCAAGCTCAGAAAGACAAAAAAAATTGCATGTTCTCTCTCATATAAAGATCCTAACTGTGAATATTTGTATGTGTGTAAATAAAAGAATGTGAAGGCAGATATAGGATATGAAATGAGACAGGAGACCATGATAAGGGAAGAAGAGGTGAAGAGAAAGGTGGCAGGTTGAGGTGGTGAGAGAAAAGATAACAGGCAGTGTGAAAGCTGAAAGGAGGCCATGGTGGGGGAGGGTAAGAGAGAGGAGAGGGAAAAGGGGAAGGTGCATAAATCAAAATGGGTCTGGAAAACATCCCAATGAAGCCTCATTCTCTGTGTGCTAATAAAAAAAAATAACATTTTAAAAAGAAAATTAGGATATTCTACCCCACCATATCCAGAGACATTGCCCCCCTCAGCAACAACTCACAAAGGGGGAAGAAAAAAAAAAAAAGAAAAACTGGCTACCTCTGGTACAGCTCATAACCTCCTAACCTAGGGACAGATCCAGTATGCACACCGAGGAAGGACCCCAGTGGGTAGGGGACAGAGAGGAGGGAAACTGGGACACCATCCCAAGATTTGCTCATACAATGTATATACTTATTCATAATAAACATATTAACTTAAAAATAAAAAAAGAAAATCAAAATGGCAAATATATATATATATATTTGCTATTTTGATAATAAAAAGATATATATATATATATCTTTTTAGAGTTTCCACTGACCTGGAAACCACAGCCAAGGGTTTCTGCCTCAAGTGCTCCATTTGCTTGTTATTCTGGATGTGGTTTACAGGTAAGGGCTATAGCCCTCTTGCCTGTCTGTTATTAGGCCAAGGAGACAAAGCTAGATCATTCCAAGTCCAGAGCAATTGAAACACTGATGTTCTGGCGGTACTGGCTGACCAGACTCTGAGTCATTTCACCTTCAGGGGTAAACACCATATGCAGCCTGGGCTAGAGTGAGACACTACCTCTAAAAATACAAACTATACATACCATTTCCTCTTGGCATGCCAGTGTTATTTGTTCCCCTAAGGTAACTTTCTAAGTCGGCTTTCTTATTGCCATTCTTTTCTTATTGGAAAACACACAGAGAGACCATTTTGTCAGGTGAATCACTCTGAACTGAGACAGCCAAGAAAACAAACACTTGTAAATATCAAGGCTGATATTGAAGGAAATAGAAGAATAAAACAGAGATGAATAAATATACATCCGTGGTTATTATATGACAATTTGTAAAGCTGTTGTGAAACAGTTCCATATTATTGGAACAAAGTAGTTATTAATGTTAGGCTTAAGAAAGATAACCAAACTTCAAATAATACTTAGTGAAAAGCACTGCCAAGAAAATTCAATATCTGGACCAATCAGAAGTTAGAAGTAATGAAAGACCCAGATTAGATCCCTCAGAATCAGAGAAGACAAAATAAGTTTCAGAAGGGTTTTTCCCTCTACTATAAAGAAATAGAATACTGTAAATTAATGGTCCCTTACATATTTTTTATTAGTTAGACCCACACTACAAAGACGTTGGCAGGGCACTATAAGACATGAGAGAACATAAGGATATTTAGATTTTTTTTCCCAAAGGCTTTTGATTAGACATCATTTAACACACATCTTAAGAGGGCTAAAGGGAGGTCATAAGCAGAACACTTTCTGGAAGCATGGCTCTCAACTCTAGGATGGCATAACTCACTCCACTGTTAGTGTTAGCATTCTCTCCACCTCCCTGGAAGAATCAGTAGAAAGTGATGCCAGCTCCATATTGTAACCACTGCTATTGTTACTAAGCCCAAACACTCACCCTACACAACACAGAATTAGTTGGCTTATAACTCATACCATACATCAGCTGGCTTCCTGTATGTTTTCCAAATGCACAGAGCTCAGAGTGCTGGACTCTGCTCTTTCTTCTCTATGTGTCTGCTTATTTGAGTGGCATCTATTTCCCCTTAACTATTACCTCTAGGGAAGCAGTCTCTGAAACCATCTTTCCATCTTATAGGATTTGTATCATGGTTTGGGTCCCTCATAGGCTCATGTAATAAAGCCTAAAACCTCAGCCCTACATTGGAAGGTAGAAATTTTAGAAGGTGGGATAATTATTAGAACATTATTTATAACTAAATAAAATATTGTAAAGTGTTAATAAAATGCTGTGGGATTAGAAGTAAAATAACTATAACTCATCAATGATCTGTTCAGTGTGTTCTCCCTGCCATATTGAAATGTCCTTGAGCTCAAAAACTTTGTCAATCTCGAGTGCTGATCTTTCACAGTAGCATCCTACTATGACCCATCTTAGTTGGCTCAGGCCTGAGGGAATTCCTGGGATGTGAGACTTTAAGTGTAAAACCAGGAAAGTCTTGGACAATCTGTCAGGTCTGGTTATCTTGCCCATTTCCAAGAGCGTCCCTGGTACATTCAAAACAAGCAATAAAATGGAGAAGCTGTCCCTTCCTCCCCTTCACACTGGTGTGAATGTGTAAGAGAAAGAGTGCAATAGCACTTGTGGAATTGTGCTACAACTATGACCAACCTATCTGGAACTTTCCTTTGGAATTCCTGTGTGCTAAAAGAGAAGGGGATTTATCCGGATGATTAAAGTATCCATTATCCCTGCAGGAAGTTATGAGACATGAGCAGAGAATCCTCATGTGGACTCTGACCATGGTTAGGATGAGCCCAGCGACAGGCTCTCAGATCTCCATGCCCAGATGTGGGATCTTGGATCAGTCTCTAAACCTTTCCTAGACTTCAATCTGTAAACTGAGAAGTTTAAATTTTCTTTTACTTCCTAGTTCTGAAATTTTTCTCTCCAGCTCTGAAATTTGTGGGTGCCATCTACTAAGCACAGTCCTACCAAGAAGGAGAGCCACACAGGAAATCTGCTATGAAACCAGAGGTGTAGAAGGAATTCTTTGCTGGTCTGGGACCTTCATCATGGTAACAGAGCAAAGCCATATCTCCTCAAAGGTCCCTAATGCTGTCCAGAACCATTCATTCACTCATCACATTTATTTAAGTTCTGTTATCTCTTAAGAACTGGGATAAGTACTGGAGTCTGGGTGGTTCTTTCCCCCAAGGCTCCAATTATGGTGGGCCAGCCTGGACCTGCTTTTTGCTCTGAACCAAACCCACTGGGATAAGGACAAGCTGCTGCTTTCTTACCTGCAACCTGCCTTTTTTCAGATCTTCTCTGCATATTACACACCAGGCACCTGCAACCTTTTTCTTTCTTTTTTAGAAACATTATTTAATGTAATTTATTTATTTGCAAGGGAAGAGAAAGAGAGAGAGAGAGAGAGAGAGAGAGAGAGAGGGAGAAAGGAAGGGAGAGAGAGGGAGAGAGAGAATGGAAATACCACAGCCTCCTACCACCACAAACAAATGTATGTACCACTTTGTGCATGTGGCTTTATGTGGGTACTGGTGAAATTGAACCTGGGCCATCAGGTGTTGCAAGTGAGTGCCTTTAACTGCTGAGTCATCTCTTCAGCCTTGTAATTTTTTTCATATTTATTATCAATAATTAGATATACTGTATGAGCAAGTCTTTTGATGATACCCCATTTCCTCCTGCCTGTCCCCAATCCCCTGGGGGCCTTCCTCAGTGGGTTTTCTGGACCAGTCCATGAGATAGGGGGTTATAGATTATATGAGAGATAGCCAGTTTTTTTTTCCCTTTGTGTGTTGTTGCCGAAGGGGGCAATGGCTCTGGGTATTCTCCCCCACCATGGCTCTCACAATCTTTCCACCCCCTCTTCTGCTCAGATCCCTGAGTCATGGTAGGTGAGTTGCATATTTTTCTAAAACTTTTCATGTAGTAGATTTTTTTTGGTTTGTAGGTCATTTAGTACTCATCACAGATATGTATTATTGAACAGATGTGGCTATTTTCACAAAACTTATAGATGGACACTAAATCTGAAGTCCAAATAAAGTTCATGACTTATTTCTACTCATTGCAAAAACATGACCAGTAATTCACTTTTATCATCTATTGTGAGTTCTCATTTGATTAACATTTATGTGCTGTTGTAGTCAGCACATGCCGCTGGGATAAATCTTCAAACCAGGCACAATTTGGGAGAGGAAAGTATTTATTGAAACTACAGATTGAGGGGAAGTTATGTAATAGCAAAAGAGGCTGGCCCTCTTTCACAGGTTCCAGCAGAGAGAGAAAACCATCACCTACACCACACACACAGAACAGGAAACAGGCAGGAGAGCCAAAGAGAATTTACATATGCTTAGGGTGGGGTCTTGCAACCCTATCCTAGATTTAATGGCTTCCTGAGTCTCTGGAATTTCCTTTCTGCATGGCCCACACAGGAAAGGATGTTTACTTCCAACTTCTTTGAGCTTCCTTATATCTTGCCCCCTACTGAGAGGCTGCCTTCCTATAAACATCACGAACACCACACACAAAAAACAGCAAACAGGCAGGAAGGCAAAGGAATCTCTTCCCTTTTATATAGGCTTAGGGTGGGGTCTTTCAACCCTTCCCCAGACTTAATGGCTTCCTGAGTCTCTGGAATTTCCTTCCTGCACTGCCTACACAGAAAAGGATGTTTACTTCCAGCTTCTTTGAGCTTCTTTACATCTGCCCCCTACGCAGAGGCTGCCTTCCTGCAAACATTCAGAGACCCACCCAAGAGTTACTAAAAAGGTCAAGTTGACAACAAAACCTAACATCACAGGATCCATGGTGACCACTAATTTATATTGAATGCAAAAGGGTTATGATAACCAAGTAAATATCTATTCTGTTGCTTAAGGAACAGAAAGGTTGGTTGTGAGTCTCTGTGAGAATGATGGGAGCACAGGAAGTGAGTTGAGAAGCTGTCATGGAGTAGGAGGAGTGGCCAGATCTGAGGTAAAGCTCTTCATGGAGATGGAGAGGAGGGCATGGCTGGAGGAGACATGGGCTTGGGGACAGGTGAGATGGGAGGGTTGGGAGAGAGGAAGATATCCAGGGCAGTGCTCAGATTTTCACATTGGAAAACTCTAAGGATGCTGAGGGCTTTCCAGTGATGGGAATCTAGGGCAGAGTCAGGACTGAAGGTTCTAGACATGAGCTTAAATTTTGCCATGCTAACTATAATATGCATGAGAACAGAGGAGCCGTCTACTAGAGGTAATAGGATTTATGATGGAATAAATAGAGCTAGAGATACATATTTCAGTACCACCAAAATGTAAATGGTGGTTGGAATTCAGAGAAGAATATGAAATTCAAGAATTAGCAAGGTGATAGAAACATACCCTGAGTATTTTCTCCACACAATAAGCAGGCTGTGGGGGTGAGCTTTCATCAAACACCAGAGACATTGCCCAACTTAGAATGCTCTGTCTCAGTGTTTTGCTACTATGTTATTTGCAAATATAGTCAGTACTTAATTAATACTTTCAATACATATAGTTTTGATTTGTTTTGTTTTCAGTTCCAGGAACCAAACCAGGACCTTGTACTTGCTAGACAAGCACTCTTCCTCTGAACTAAATCCCCAACCCTAATTAATATTCATAAATCCTAGATTTTTGTATTTTTATAAATCCATTTGGTAAGAAAAATGTGGTTTATCTGTACAGAATTCTATGAATGAAACCATTGTGACATGAATTAGAAAACCCAGGCTTGTTTTACTTTTTTCCCATTAACTTGCATTTGATCATAGAAAAATTCCTTTTTATTTCTAGTTGTAAATCTCTATAACTGTAGACTACGGGATGGCATCTCTTCTGGTCGTAATGTTAACCTGTCTGCAACCTTCAACAGGGAAGTACTTCCCTCAATGAAGTCCCCTGGTAGTTCATCACCCATTAAAGTGGCCAGTGTGCAAAAGTCATCCCAATTCAGCAGAATCTAATATAGTAAGGAAGGTTTCTTCTTTCTACCTAATAATTTTCTCATCAAGAGAATTTAATTGCTATGTGGGTTCTAAAAATGAAGATGGGCTAGAATCTGTGATAAATAGTGATCCCAAAATAGCATGTTCATTTAACGAAGGGGAGAGAATGCCCTGAGCACACAGGAAGACACTGACTACAGCACAGGTGTGGTGAGAACAATTTTCACATGCTTCATTCATTGCTGTTTGTTTGTTTTGCTTAGGAAAAAATAGTTTCAGTGAGAAATTTTTATATTTCATCATAGAACCTGAGCTTACCCAGTTTCTTTAAATATCCTTTATTAATTCCCTGTCCATTTGTACTGAGAAGGAAAGCTAAAATAGAATTATTATAAATTGCTCATTTTGATTAAATATTAAATGTACAAAGCTCCCTCAGAGGATTTCTGGTACGTATCTAAGAAATATTTGTTTGATGCATTAAATTGCGGTATAGACATCTGATATTGCAGATGATTGAGTTTAGTTTCTTTAAATTCTCAACCCCCAGTGGATGAATAGCTTTTTTTTTCCCAATGATGTTCAGTACATTTGAGAAACTATAAATAGGTCTGGTGAAGTTAATGTCAGTGATATTTCAAGTAGTCAAGGTTTCAACTCTTAAAATGGACATCCCTGTGAATTCCAAGAGAAACATACTTTGTCTGATCTAAAAGTAAATGTTACTGGAGTATTTTCCAATATTTAGTTCCATTTCACCTTATCTCCATCATGACTTTGTAACAGCCTCAAAGCTGTTTGCATACATTGAAGTTTGAATAATATCACCAACCTCTCATCAATTCTTTGAACATAAGTGAAAGTGCCCAAGTATTGAACTAAGAGCAATACAACATTTGGTTTCATGTTTAATACATCCAATATATTTGAGGGGAAAGTGACTGTATGTATGAATATAAATTATTGAATTTCTCCTTGGTTTTCAGGCCAGCAGAGACCTGCATTTCAGGTCCATGTTGTGTTCTCTAAATTATTTTATACTGACTGAGATTTGGCGTGACAGTTTCCTAAGAAATAAACTTTTAGAAGTCTTCAATGGGGTACTATTTTAGTTTATTTTTGTAAAGATGTCACTGAGACTGCTGGACCTAGAGGGCCTTTGTTTGGAAGATTTGTTGAAGAAATTTCAATTCTCATGTGACAGGTTAGGGTGACTGGGACCCCAGTGATAAAGAACCAGGAGTATCCATGGATCTCTTGCCTTACCTGAACCCCTCCCTAGAGTGGGAGATATCTCTTACTAGAACTCAGACCTAATCCTGAAACTAATTGTTCAAAGGCAGACCAACAATCTGTCTCTCTGGCTTAACTGGTCCAGAAGATGTACTCACCTGAAAGAGACAAAAGGCTCTCTCCCTCATGGCTGGTCAGCAGAGACTCCTAAACCTCCAGGCCTTTGGTAAAACCACACCTTTAAAGTCTCTTGACTTTCTCCTCTCCTCTTAATCTTATATTCTAATAAAATCTCCCACTAAACTTTACCCTCTAGTGGTCTGTAAGCTTAATTCTTTAAATTTGTATAACAAGAATCCAGGTGCTCTTAAATTTTAAGGTGTGATGGGAAAATTCCCTTTATGCTCAGTCCCAGGAAATGTGCTTCTGCTTGTTTGCTACATGGTTTCTGCCCTCAGATCTAGTGAATCCGATTTTCCACCAAGCATTTGTGCTAAATTGGTTTGAGGCCAGTTTGTGACTTGCATCTGACCAATGTGGACCAAGGACTTAATATCATTCGTTTTAAAATTAGCATCATTTTTGAGTTTCCAATCTGTTTTCCCAAGATACCTTGCTTGATTTCTTCAACCGACATGTTTACTCTATTAATAAGTAGTCATGCATTATATTTCACTTGAAATTTGTTTTATATACTTTCTGCATGGATAGCAAAGGGAAGAAGAATTAGCAAAAAGAAAGAGGAAAATAAATCTCTTATTTGTGCTTCGAGTCCTCTGGTTCCTTCTTCCTGTGCCAAAATGGTCATTGTTGTTTTTGTTACTTTTTTGTTTAATTTTGCTTTTTTTTTTTTTGCAACCAATTGGTTTTCATGAAACTTATGACAAAATGGAATTTCCCCCAACTGCACTAAGGATTCTAAACAGGTGTAGGAAGCAAGTTTGTGAGAAGAGAGAAGAGATGATTGAGTACAAGGCAAATGGATGAAAGTAATTCCACAGTGAAGCCCCCAAACACAGGGAGATCTCTGAGGAGAACAAGAGCCAGAGGCACAAGAGAGCTGATCTGCCTGTGAGATAAGAAGACCTGACAAGGAGGCTAAGAGAGAGGGTGAAAGACCTGAGCTGGCCTTTCTGAACCAGAGCCTTGCAGGCAGGAAAGCCAAAGAACAAAGGAGTGGATGCACTGCAGGAATGGCTTGTTTAGCATTCTCAATACTAATGATTGAATCTAGGGTCTTATTCATGCTTGGCAAGCATTCTACCGCTGAGCTATATCCCAGCCCTCTTTTTACTTTTTAATCTGAAAACATTTCATGAGAATCTCGCTTTGCTCATATATGATTTGGATCCGTGCTCACATATACCTTGTACACTTTTTCCTGCCACATCATTCCTCAGCAGAATGGCCAGCTCCCCCAGGGGAATGAGAATGAAGAGTATCACTCCTTTAAAAGCCTCACTTTCAGTTTAAGAGATGCTTGCTTCTATATCAAGATACCGAAAGCTTGGCAAATTTTAGCTTTTTAATCACACAAATAAGAGACTACATGGCTAAGACAGGCATCCATTAATCTCAATACTAGAAGGGATTTAAGGGCTACTTTGAACTCCATAACCTATACCAGGAAATTGATGCTCTTAGGAAAGTGACTTTGAAGTTACTTGGTTCATGAATTGCAGCACATAGCAATGTAAATAAACAGAAAAACAAAATAATATGTGTCAACCACTCTCCCACACAACAAAAATGAGAATCAGGAAGAGGATGAGATGCAAATTGTCTGAAGAAGTCCACCCGGGTCGTTGTAAGGGGGCCCTACCAACCTTCTCCAGTATCACTGCTAACCATGTTCATTTGCCCTCTCTAAATGTGGTCCCAGAGAGCCACCAGCTGCAGTGCAAGGATCCCTTAACATGTTGCAGATCACTCTCATGTTTGGCCTTGACTCATGCTGTCCATCTCTATAAGGCCCTCAGCATTTGTTCTTCACCTCTTTGCTATTTTAAATCTTAATCTTTTTTTTTGAGGGGCTATGTATATAAGTATGTGTGATATATATGGTATATGCACATGTGTGTACAAATGCATGTACTTCATGCCAGAGGAGGATGCCAGATGTCCTGTATCACCCTTCTATCTTACTTCCTTGAGTAAAGGTCTCTCATGGAACCTGGGATTTGCCATTTTGCCAATGGCAATGGACAGTAGACCCCAGTAATATTCCTGTCTCTATCCACCTCAGAGCTGGGTTTAGAGGCACACACGGCTATGACCTACTTATTACATGGATGCTGGGGATGGAACTCAGATCCTCATTCTTATGCAGCACACACTCTTATCCAATGAGCCATCTTCCTCTCCCTGTTAAGTCTTACTCTATAAGGCTCAACCTCTGCCCTGCTTGATGCTGAAAGTAAGACACCCCATCCATGGCTGCCAGTGCTTGAGAACATGTGCCGTGGGTTACATTTCCTGCATCAGAATCCTACCTCTGCCCCTTGCTGTCCTGTGTACCTTTGGGCAAGTCACTTAATCCCTCTGCCTTGGTTCCTGTACCTTTGAAATAGGAATCAATAATATGTCTATCTGCAAAAGGATATTTTTCAGTAAAGAAAATATTACACATTATGATTATCTTTATCACTGAAGTATTGAGAATATTTTTGAGCTCCCAAGGCTAAAAGTGACTTATTCATCTTGTTCTCCTTACCGGGTAGAGTACCTGACACATGCTAGATTCCAGAAGTGTTTTACATATGAATGGATAAACAAGGTTATGGCCTGTTTTTCCCTTAGGTCATGCAATTTTCATTGGTAGGTGAGTGTTAGAAATAGTTGAGAAGTGGTCGTAAAAGGAGCAGTGAACTAAGTAAGTCAGTCACATTTTGAGATAGGCAAGTCTGGCTTTACAGGAAAATCTTGAAGATTTCTGTGAGATATTCTTCATATTCCTGAACCTATGTAATAGATCAAGGAAGAGAATTAAACTGTTTATCTATTGCATCAGTTAGCCTTTACCTCTTACTCAAAAGTCTTTTTGATGAAATATGGATAATTTTTATTTGGTCCTATTTTTAATTTTTATCGACAACCTCCACATATATTCAAAATCGGCTGAGACTGTATTCCCCTCTCACCACCCTTTGTCCCTCTTCCCCACACCCAACAAGTTCAGAAGTCTTACATAAAATCTTTATACATTTTTAGATGATTATAATCCTCTAGCAGTATTAAATTTTATTATGAAAATATTATGAAAGGTAACTTTGACATTGGCATTTTAAATTATTTTATTAATTTAACAATAATGCTAATATTAAGAATGAGCTCAGTTCCAAAATCCATTGGCAGATGACACTTTCCATAACATGATCAAGTGTAATCTTCTCTTTCTCTTCCAAATAAATGGTCTGAATGGAGATTTATCAGGAAAGAACTGTAAGCTTCCAATGTCACTCTTGGTCCTCGTGTCAGCTCAGATAATGACAGTCATCTGTCCTATGTGTTTTATTCTCATTTATTTTTTTTTTAGTGAATTAAAAGTTTAATTCTAAATCATTTTATAACCGTTTTCAAAAAGTCAATATTCTCTCCGGGCACTGGCCCTGTCTCCAGAGTGAACTTTTGTCCTCTTTGGCTATTGTTTAATTTGTACACAGGGGGTGTGGAGCTTTAGTAACCAGATCGGGGAAGTCTAGTGACCATGAACATTGACAACAGTGTAAAGACCAGATACTGGCAACACTGACAAAGAACAAAAGCCAGTATATCTTTTGTGTTTCTGTTTGGAGACACAATACCAGATTGTAATTTATTGGGATCTAGTCCTCACTAACCTTGGTATTTAAAGTCAAACAACACCCAAAAGAAACTGTTTGCAGATCACTGGTTTGGCTTGTTTTTCTGTCAGACATGAAAGTATTTTATCTTTGGAACTGAGCCTATGCTGATGACGCAGAACAAGCTAGAAGTGACTGACTCCAGCTGGTGATCCCTGGTCTATCTGAGTGCTTGTCTGCTCTGCTTCTTAAGCTTCCATTGGTCGTGCTCATTTTTGAGGGTCACCTTCTAGCTTGGCTCTGTTTTGGTCAAGAAGGTAAGAAACAGAAGCATTATGTACCCACTACACAAGTGATCTTATGATGTAGTTGGAAATTCTGAAGTTTGCATTGTCTTTGAGTGCCAAGGAGAAGTTCAAAGCCACATACAGAAGACTTCAGCTGAAGCATGACTTTGATAAGCAGAAACAGTCTTCCCAAGATTTTAGAAATGTCTCCTTTGGTTCTTCAGTGCTTGATCGGGAACATCAACCAAAAGATTCCCCAACTGTCCTTTCAGCTCATGTGCATGTCTCTCATAATCAGCTTCCTCCTCTCCATTTTTATAGCTGCTACTAGAATTTTCTTGATCTTTCCCAGCAAATACTTGAGCATCCCCATCTACTTGCCATGTGACTTGGTTGACTAAGAATTGATATTAAGCAGTTTCTTTTTTTCTTCAACAGAGTTCAACAGATTAAAGTACGTGAGATAATCTCTACATTGTTTAAATTGGTGCTTAATAAATGTTCAGCAACTTAATAGAAATACAATATTCCTGATACAGGCTTGATTTCATAAGAATATAAATTTTAATTTCTTTACATGCCCACAAAACACAATGACTTTTTTTTTTGTTTTCATTGCTGACACAAATGAGACAAACAGCAGCAATTTTTTTTCCTCAAACAAAAGTTGAATCATGCTGAAGTAGCAGAGAAGCACGTGACCTGGTAATTGTATGGTAAAGAGGCATTTGAATGATTTCTGGTCATTTAGCAGACTGTGATTATAGTGTTTAAATGCTTGCAGAGCTATTATTGAGAGACCATTTACTGAAAAGGACATTTGTCTTGAAAACGTCCTTTATGATATTATTTCTATTTAGAACTATTGGATCAAGAAATTATTTAGTTTTACTTCTAAGCTCAGAGTTTCAGATTTCAAAGTTTTACAACAACCTGAGAGAGAATCAAAACAGGTCCCAGTTGGGTGTGTACTAATGACCGTGGTAGTGAGGGACTCCTCCTTATACTTGGGAGAAATATAGAGTAATTTAGTATGGCACTAACTATGTGGTCAAAACTTTAATTCTCTGCTTATCTAATGGTTGATTTGCTGAGAATGGTAGATATGCAACTTAACTCCTAAGAAATTTATTTCCAAAAAGCAAATGAACTCTACATGTGTTTCTAATTGGGAACCAAGACTGAGATTCCTTGGGAACTTTGGAGATTTTATTCCTCTCATTTTTCAACCTGAACATGAAGATAAGACTAATTACAAGATTTATTAATTTCTACTTCCAGGCAAAACTGAATCTGTGGAGTCAGTTTTCTGAGGGAAATTTTTATCAGACTTTTATCACATGGTGGGCTTCTGTTTCCTCCTGAATGTCACATTCTCAGGTGACCTCTTTGTTGTTTAGAACCTTGACTTTAATTAGCACCAGTAGGTCAGCAATGGCCACTTTAGCTAATTAGAAAACCAACATGTCCAGGTGCCTGTGCTCCCCTGATCCTTATTTCATGAAATGTGTGGTGGTTTGATCCAGGTGTCCCCCATAAATTATGTGTTCTGAATGCTTGATCCCAGCTGATGGCAATTTTGGAACTGAAACCTTGGAGTGTGCTGTTGGGGGCGGGATTATGGGTATTATAGCCAACTTCTCTTTGCCAGTGTTGGCCACACTCTCCTGTTGCTGTTGTCTCTCTGATGTTGGCCAGGAGGTGGTGTCCACCCTATGCCCACGCCATTTTCCCTGCCATCATGGAGCTTCCCCTGAAGTCTGTAAGCCAAAATAAACCGTTTCCGGAGAAACTGCCTCACAAGGTGATGGTGTTATTATTACTATTATTATTAATCTTTGAAAATCACCATGAGAGCTGTATACCAAGAGATTTGTGGCAACAGAGCTAACTTGTAAACAACTAAAAGAATGGATCCAAAGGAATGGTTAGTTCATTTTTGTTGAAATGTATGGCTACTTACAGATGCACCTACTAAGGAAATCTCAAGATAACAGGAAATTAAATAACTCTTGTCAAAATAAATTGCTTGTGTGGACTGTTAGAACTGAATAGTAGTGTGTGATATGAAGAAAGTTACCATTGTCCAAGCCTAGTTTGGTATGGCTGGAAACCCATGATATTTACTGTTGTCATAACAACCATTGTCCCTTATCAGAATGTTTTGTGTTCTCTCATTCAGGTTTCACCTATTGAAGTGACCTGAAACTTGCCTTGCATTCCATTTCATTATGCAGTTGACAGTACATAGTATTTCAAGTGCTAGGCCTACATATCAAGTAGATTTCAAACCTGAGAAGAATATTTCTAGATTGAGAACTATTTTGAAAAGCATTTTTAAAGGTATTCTTTTTAATTTAATTTAATGTGTGTGTGTGTGTGTGTGTGTGTGTGTGTGTGTGTGTACATGTTCATAGGTATGCAGGTGTACCTGTGGGTGCATACAGAGGCCAGAGGACTGTTGGGAGCCAGCCTGCTGAATATCTGTGAGCTAAGTTTTAGAATATAATATACAGCCAGATGAGGTGACTTACACCTTTTGGTCCGAGCCTGAGCATGGTAACTCATGCCTTTTGATCCTAGCACACCTGTGCCTCCAGGAGGCAGAGGTGATAGAAGTAAGTGCTAATGAGCTTTGCTCCTGCTTGCTGAGCTTCCGTGGCCTTGTTCCTGCTTGCTAAACTTCCTTTTGAGAGAGATAAGGCTATACAATACAGCCTTGGATTGTATATAAGGTTAAATGCTGGAATAAAGTTTTGAGATTTGTCCAGACATTTCTCCCAGCCGTGTTTGTATGTGTGAGTCTCCAGCTGTGTGAATATTCACCTTTCCCCAATGGAGACCGTCTCCTGCTGGCAGGCTAGACTTGGGCTAACCTCGCAGAGGGGCAGGCTCCATGACTCTCTACCCAACAGAGGACAACCTTGCATCAGTTCATTCCTCAGGAATACTATCTACCTTCATTTTTCTTTTTTTGAGACAATATCACTTATTTCTCTGGAACTCAGCAATTAGGCTAGATGATCAGCCAGTCTCATTGATCCTCCCATCACTGTCTCCCCAGTGCTGAAATTACAAGAGCATACCACCTGCCAGTGTTTTTAATTGGGTTATGGGTAACCAAACTTAGGTCTTCATATTTGCAAGGCAAGTACTTTACTGACGGAAGTATCTGTCCAGCCCTTTGAATAAGCCCCTTTATCCATTTAATTATTTCCTATGTTTCTTGCTTAGAACACAAATCTCAGAGATTGTGTGGTGGTAAGCTCATGATTTTCTGTCTTTCTGGACATGAAGGTCTCTTATTGGAAGAATTTCCAAATTATTTATGCTGTTGAAATGTTAAGAGGCAAACTCTGGCTTGATCATTTCCTACTACATGATCACACTTACATGCAACATCTAATATTCTAGACTTTGTTTCAAACTCATAGAAATGAAAATTACAGGGGTGATTGCCAGGAGATGGGACGAAGAAGAGAAATTGCTTAGTGCATAGAAGACTTCAGTTACAAAGGATGGAGGCAGGGAAGGTTCTAGGGATCTGCTGCATATCAGAAAATGTGGTTGGCAGTATTGTTTATACTTGGACGGTAAATTTGATATCATGTGGGATTTTTTTCCTTACAACAAAAATAAAAGCACTGATGTAATTGCTTTGGTTGATTAGTGTTTCACCATCATACATGTGGGGAAGTTAGGCTCTAATGATCATTTGTCGAATACCTCAAATATGTTTCTGCTTGAAATGTTCAGCTGCCAGAGTCCTCTTACTAGGTTACATAAATGTGTATGGAAAACTTGACGTGTGCTAGAATACCAAGTACTTAGTTCAATGAAGAAACATCACCTTAGAGTATCTAGCTTAGCTCCCTAGGCTACATTCAGGGAGGGATACATGAAGAATGAAAGCCACAACACTTTCTCCCACTTGAGGAAAAACTGATTAATCACTTCTTCTGAGCTAGAGTCTCTAATGGACAAATTAAGATGGGGCAGTGTCTCTCAAGGCAGCTATTGCTAGCAAAAGTTTTGTGATTTCTAGAGTGTTAAATTTTATTCTCACTGCCTAAGTGATTTTATTAATTTGCTTTTAACATACAGTTCTAAGAACATAGAGCTTAAATAACTAATTGTGTTTAAATAACTAATTGTCATAATTATGTCTGCTTAATAAAGGATTCAAAAGTTATAATTGCATTTTATATTTCAGGAATGACTTTTGTTCAGTTTTAATATGACTTCACAGGGGAACTACCGAAAAACTCTGATATAATCTTCTTTCTTAAAAGTTACTCAATTTGAAAATGCTGAACATTATTAAGGCATGTGAAATTTCTTATCATAGTTCTTAGTTTATTCACACACATATATAAATACATATATTTTGTTCCCAAGTCAATGAAGAATCAGTGAGAAACACCCAATCAATAATACCCCACAGAATTATCACTACAACTAAAGCAACAAAAACAGCTACCAGTTACTGAGGGGATTGTAGGTGTCAGCCAGGACATCCTTTTCCCAGGCTGATAGAACCACAGAATATTTGTGCAAATCCAGCTTCCACTTACTTTTCTGATTTTATTTTATAAAATTCTGAAGGACTTCATCATACCCTTGACATTACAAATCTAATGATC
This sequence comes from Zapus hudsonius, assembly GCA_004024765.1. Lineage (NCBI taxonomy): Eukaryota > Metazoa > Chordata > Mammalia > Rodentia > Dipodidae > Zapus > Zapus hudsonius. Next base: position 46,076 of record PVHP010005104.1, read on the forward strand.
ATTATAATGTCTCTCAGGTTTATACTGTTTTATCTAAAAGGCTTCCTCTTCACACCAAATATTCTACATTTTTCTGATTTTCCTCCATTACATTTTTACATTGATCCAGTGGCCTTCTAACATGTATGTAAATTAAGTGAAAAATAGTTTTCATATTCTTTTCCTAGTCTCTAAATTACACACACACGCGCGCGCACACACACGCGCACACACACACACACACACACACACGGTATACCTTCAGCTTAATTAGATGAAGAAACACTGAGATTAGAGAACCAGCATATCTCTGCATGTCTCTGTGATCATGTTTCAGGAACAATTAGATCATGCAGGCCCTGACCTAAGAGTGGAATATTCATACAATGAAGGTATTATTGGTAGGGCCAATTGGAGAAAGAAGGTCATGAGGAATGTATTCCTGGGGTCTATGTCTACATGGCTACTTCTTGTACTCTCTGCTTTTCTCTGCCTCCTGGACACCATGATATAAGCTGTTGTGCTTTATCTTTCCTTTCCCTCCATGAGGGGTTGAAATTTTGAAAATAAATCTTTCCTCCTTTACATTGTTAATGTCAAGTACCCTGGTCTCAGTGGCTCAATAAGGCATAGATAGACCCATAAGTTATTTTATACTCAACACCTGTGAATGAAAAGGAAGAGCTCAATGGCATTGTTACAAAAGAAACTTTACAGATTGCAAAAGGTCTGCAGAAAGCATGAAAGGGGCTTTTCAAAGGGCTGGAGAGATACCTTCATAGTAAAGTACTTGCCTTGCAAATATGAAGACCTGAGCTTGGTTACACATCAAAATGGTTAAGAGTAAAAACACTAATATAAGGTTGCTTATATTAGTTTGGCTTCACTACATATCAGACACACGGCTGTGTCAAATTAATTAAAAGATGTAAAATTATCTTACATCTTTGTAATTCCTTTATCGTTAAACCCAAATGTCATTTATTTGTTCATATTTTTTGTAGTATTCAAGGCTACTTGGAACTTATCAATTGTTTTTTAAATGAAGCATATATTTATGAAAAAAATTAATCATTACAAGTTATGGCACATGGGAGATATATCTAACAGTACACAAACTTAAAAAGACATTATTTTTTAGCAATATAATCACCAATATCACTGCCTTTACCACTATGATCATTGCTATCTATCATTGTTAAGAAAGAAATGATTAGAAATGACCAGAACTTTTTTTTTAAGTAGAAACTTTGTATAAACAAATCATGTGTTGGTACTACTATTACCCTAGACACTGCCTTCTTCCACTGAAGGTCCTCCTCTGTAGGATTGCTGGTATGCACCATGGGATTGTGGGCTATGAGTTGTGGGAATAGCAGTCAGTCATTTGTGTGTGTGGGGGGGGAGGAGTACAGAGTAATGCCTCTGGATATTTCCACCCACCGTGGCTCTTAAAATCTTTCCACTGCCTCTTCCACAAAATTCTCTGATTCATGGTGGGTGCATTTTAAGTATAGTAGTATATATAGCGTTGAGCTCTTAGCAGCTTCGGGATTTCTGCTTTGGTACATTTTGAATATTCTCAGTGTCTATCTCCATCACCCTGGGGCAGGTTGTCAGGCTGCTGTGGAAGCAGCCCTCTTGTTTCTCTCTCACCTTCCTCTGTGGTCTCACCTTCCTCTGTGGTCTCACCTGGGCCCTAGCTGATGTGTGAAGGGTGGTTCATCTCCTGACAGGGAATCAGCTATCAGTTCTGGTCTTGTTAGAATTATGTGATCCTTGGTTCTCATTGCTTTCATGCCCCTCACCCACCTGGGGCACACTGGCCCCAATGACCAGAACTTTTATTATAACTAACATTCAGAGCTGATACCAATTCAGATTTTGAATTAATTCTGTCTAAGCCTATGGGATGCTGTAAGGAGTCAAGACAGGTAGCTGATCTCCTTCACTTTGTTCTGTTTTATCCCGATGAGCTTTCTACACTTACTTCCTCCCTTTCAAATTGTTTACTCATTTTCATTCCTTACGTTGCTCTTTCTCTCTACTTTGACTCTTGGAAAGGCAAAGAAAAGTAGCAGTTTCCATTTGATCTACATGTAGTAGAATAACAAGCATATCTGAGGGATTAGAGGGACGACACAGTGGTTAAAGGCACTTACAAAACCTGCTGGCCAGGGTTCAGTTCCCCAGTCACCCATGTAAAGCTGAATAGATATTCATTTGCAGTGGTGAGAGACCCAAGCATGTGTACACACAAGTCAATCAATCAATAAAAACTTTAAAGGAAACACACCTGGCTGTGATCCAAGTTCCTCTCACAGTCTCAGTGTGTGACTAGTCACCAGAAAGACTACAAACTAGAGCTTAGAGCCCACATGCTGGGGTCCTGGTAATGGAGCCACTGGCTGTAGACACTGTTGAACAAAGAGATACAGCAAGTTGGTAAGTGAACACATCAAGATGCTGGGAGAATGGTACACCTGAGGGAAACTGGTAGCTCTGACACCCCAGATCTGGATTGAGCATCTGTTCCACTCTCATCAGCGGTGCCCTTTGAAATAAACCAGGAAGCATCAATAAGATACTTCCCTGAGGTCAGTCATTCTGACAAAGGTTGGACCTGCCAAGAGTATTTTGGGAACCCCAACTTACAATCAGTTGGTTAGAAGTATGCCTGGCCTGGGACTTAGGACTGGTGACATAGGGGTGATTTGTAAGACTGAGATAACACAAACTCCAGGTACACATGGAGTGTCAGGATGGAACTGAGCTGAATTGTGGACCACTCACTCCTTTGATGTAGGAGAATTGGAGAGTTGGATGGTATTAGAAACACCACTTGACAGATTAAGAGCTTATTAAGTAACTGTGATAATTATGCCCTCACTTACTAATGGAGTATTATTCAACTGTTTTAATTGCATTTTATATTCCAAGGATGAATTTTGCTTAGCTTTAAGATGACTTAAAAATATCACTGTTGGAAAATTCTGACATAATCTTTCTTAAAGGCCATTCAATTTGAAAATGCAGAGCAATATCTTATGTGAAGTTTATTATAATCATTATTATTTTATACAAGTGTGATAATTCATTTGTTATTATTTTAGCTGGGAGGATATTCTCAGATTACAAATAAATCTCCATCACTTTTCTTGGGAGCAGCATCAGGGGGCAAAATGCAAATCTAGAGAGACGTGAATGAATCATGAGGTGACTGTGCTTTTGAAACAAAAGTGTAGAAAGATAAAGTTTGTAAATTCTATAATGGAATAGGGTGTGCATTGTGGTTGATTTCTTTATATACCAAACATATATAGGGTATTTTATAAAATAATTTGAAATACTTTAATGGTTAAAAATAGTCCAGTGTCTTTTGGGACTAGTAAAATAGCAGGCTACATGTAAGATAATAATGGTGAAGGTGCTGAAGTAGTGTATTTTCACCTAATAGCCCTGAGTCATTTTATTTAAAAATATTTTATGAGTATATAAAGATAAGCAGCATAATATTATAAAAGCACAATATTATAAGCATAATTATAAGCATAAATTTTATAAGCATAATATTATAAAAGATGAAACAATATTTATAAAAACAGAAACGGATAAAATCATAAAAATTAGAAAATAATGCTTAAAATAATATTTTAAATTATAAGCATAAATAATTGTAAGCATAATATTATAAAAGATGAAACCATATTTATAAAAACAAACAGATAAAATCATAAAAATTAGAAAATAATGTTACATGAAGATTTATTTATATATTTTTGCAAAAATATGAGCAAGCTCCATTTCTTCTCAATTGTTTTTTTTTTATTAAAATATTTTATTTATTCATTTTCAAGCAGAGAGATACAGAGAGAGAGAGAGAGAGAGAGAGGGAGAGATACAGAGAGAGAGAGAGAGAGAGAACACCAGGGCCACCTGGTGTTGTGGGTCTGGCTTATGTGGGTCCTGGGGAATTGAACTCGGGGCCTTAGGCACTGGAAGCAAGTGCCTTAACCGCTGGGCCATCTCTCCAGCCCTCAATTGTTTTTTTTAATCCACGCAGTATATCTAAAACCACTTTTAGTGTTATTGGTAGATTGAGTAACTAGAGAAGAGAGGAAAATGCAGTTCTTTGCACTGTGAGAATAGTAAGCCATTACTGAGAGAAATTAAAGAGCACATAAACAAATGGAAAAACTCCCCCTTGTGTATGTCCTGAAAGACATAATATAATTAAGATATCAGCATTACCCAAAGTGATATATACTTGCATTGTGATCTCCATTGAAATCCCAATGTCATTTTTTTGTAAAAATGAACAACACACCCTAAAATTTATGTGAAATTTCAAGTGGGGATACTGAGTAACCAAGATAATTTTGAAAAAGTAAACAAAGTAGGGAATTCTTACTTCTTTATTCTAAAACATTTTACAAAGTTGCAAATACAAAAAGTAGTGCCATAAAGACTATTCCATAGAATAGTGAGCCGGCAAATAAACTCACATGCATGTTCAGACCATTTACAACAAGGGTCCAAAACCACTTAATAGGGTGAAGTGGCACTCTTTCAATACATGATTTTGGGAAAACATGAAAAGAGTGAAATCCTTATATAATGAATAGCACATACAAAAAATAACTCAAAATGGGTCAAAGACCTAATTCTAAGAACTAAAACTATAAAACTCAGTAAAAAAAAAAAATCAGGAGAAAATTTTCACAAAATTGGATTTGGAAATGAAGCATTCAAAATAGGATTTAAAATGTTTTGTGCATCACAAAACACTAAATAGTACAGAGTAAAGTGATAAATCATAAAATGAGAAAAAAATAGTTACAAGTCACATATCTGATCAGGCATTTATATTCAGCATATGCAGAGATTCCTGAAAACCAGGAATAATAGCAACAAGCCAGCTTAATTCAAATGTGGGTAATGGACTTATACTTTTCTCCATAGCAGATTTACAAATGGACAATAAACACCAAAACTCTCTACATGATTAATTATTAAAATACAATTCCAGTCTTACAATAGGATACTACCTCATATCATTGGGAGGTAGAGAGAGAGAGAAGAAGAGAGAGAGAAAGAAACAACAGTTGACTGCGATGTTGTGAGTCTTTGGGCACAGTTCATGGAACTATAGTGTCTATGGTACCAAGTGTGATTCCCTGAGAAAGACACACATCTAATCTGTCTATTCCTGCCAAGATACAGAGCCTAAATATTTATAAGCATTAGGAAACATTTGAAAATCCCAATTTTGCCAAGCATCTGTAAAAACTAGCCCAAGTGCTTCAAATATATTGTCAGTATCTAAGAGATAAAAAAGAAACCCAAAAAACAAATAAACAAAACTGTCCCATATCTAGGAATTAAGTGATCATGTCAAATAAACAGAGTGTGATGCTGGAACAGACTGTCTGAGGGAAATTCCTTTTAGGATCATTAAAGAAATGATGGGAAGGATGTGAAATGCATAAAGGAAGTAAGATAAATATTGCAAAGGTAAATTTTCTAAATTTTATTGTATTGGGTCTGTAAAATTCTTAGAAAATAATGCATCAAGATGTTAAGGAGTAAAGGGCAAATGATCTATAGAACCCATTATTAAAAAGCTGAGAAAAACTGTGTGGATACATGTGAGACAGAAAAATGGTAATTGTGGCAAATATGTAAAAATTAATGAGTCTAAAACATAGATGTTCTTTGTTAAAATTTTCAGAATTAGAAACTACATTTGAAATTTTTACGTGATAAAATAAACTATGTAACGGAAAAGAAAAAGGTAGTTGAAAAGACAAATTCTACCCACTGGCTGCCAGTTTATGTACATAGACTTAAATAGTTGAAAAAATAGTTGAAAAACAAACATACAACTTCACTACAATGTGACTGGAATAAAACAGTGAAGCCTTTCTACCACGAGGCTGACTTTGTGTTCTATTGTCTGTGTGTGATTTCTTCTGAAAAATTTAGAAAGGATGGAAAAAGGGAATTTCCTAACAATGTAACATTGTGTTGTAAGAATTTTAACTTTAAAATTTAAATTTATTTATTTTATATTTATTTATTTATTTATTTGCAAGGAAAAAAGAAAAGAGAGGGAGGGGAAGAGAAAGACTGGGTGCGGCATGGCCTCTGGACACTGCAAACTCCAGATGCATGTGGTACTTTGTGCATCTGGTTTTACATAGGTACTGTGGAATCAAACCAGGGCAGTGAGGCTTTGCAAGCAAGTGCTTTAACCACTGAGAAATCTCTCCAGTCCCTGTTAAAGGTCAATTTGTAATCTCTTCCATAGACTGAGATGTTCCATTTCAAAAAAAGGCATGACAGTCTATGGAATGTACTTTGCCCTCTGTGCTGTAGACTCAGGCCAAGGCCGCTAGACCTCGTGAAACAACCCTATAGTTATCTCTGAATGGAATGGACCTGAGGAAGGAAGATGTGTCAGGGAATAGTACCTTGTTTGTCCTCTACTGTTGCATCACCACCGACACTCTGCCTTCTGACACCAAAGTATGGGACTCTCCCCACTGTTGGTACTGCTAATGGGACACGGAGGACAAAGGGTTAATGATGTTTGAACAGGTTTGAAACCACGGTGGTAGGAATTTCCCAGCTCCATCATTAACCCTGACATTCCAGGCTCCCTGAGCAAGCCACATGAACCCAGATTCGCACTCCAGCTGTGCCTGGAAGGTGGCAGTTCCTCTGCCCCCACCATCTGATATGTGCCCAAGCTCACGTCTACATGCAAAGCAGGTATTCACAGGTTGATGATTATTGCCAATCCCCATTGCCCATTTTTTCCCCTCCCTCCTCCTCTACCTCTATTTAACCAATGGTGTACCTATAATAAAGGGGAATATTTTCCACACCTTTCCCCTGCCAGTTATTCTCTCTGAAGAGATGAGCTGAACACACAGGAAGCCATGCTTCCAAGAGCTGTAACATTTCCATGGGTTCTCAGGCCTACGGGAATGCCTCCATGGCTGTCTGAGTTCACTGGGTCCCCCGCAGAGAGAAGGGGCTCGGCTGGGCCCAGCCCCACCTCCCTGGGTGTGCTCCTGCCCTGCCCTGCCTGCATGGCCTTGGGAAAACTCCACACAGACTTCAGGACCAGCTCCTTTCTTCTTTTATTAAAAACAACACCCAACCATCAGGTAAGCAGTCCTTCCTGCAGCTGCCCGTACCAGTGGAGTCCTTCCTCAATGCAAAACACAGCCCTCAAGACAAAAGAAATGAGAGTTTATTCTGAAGCCAGAAATGAATGACTATGGTCAGGGAACAACTTAGGTTATCCCAAATATGACATCCAACATGGTAACAATTTCACGACGTGTTTATAATAACAGAACAAAGAAAGTCCTAAATCAAGGAATTTTTTCAAAAACATATTGGTGGAAATATCAAGTAGGCGGCTTTCAGCAAAGCAGGGCGTCTCTTCTATAGGTCTCTCATATTGTCCCATGACATCCTAGCTTCTGAGTTGGTAGACACTCATGGTCTATTTGTAGATTCCAAAAGGATTTTACCTACTAGTCATGAGGATGTGTGTGAGGGCAAGCACAGAGGCAGCAGGGACCAGCCCTAAGGATGCAAAGGGTAGCCTGAGGTATGGGGTTCAGGTGTGTAACAGCCCCTACTCTCCATGATCACAAACACTCCATAGAATATGTTACACAGGCGTGGCCTTTCTTTTATTTATTTATTTATTTATTTACTTATTTATTTATTTAATGAAAGACACTGAGCTTGTCCAGGGCCCTGGTGTGTGATGAGCTCCCTTTATCTTTCTTCCTGTTTCATCTGCTGTTTGGAGACATTTTGTCACATCACAGTTTTCATGAAAATAGGCATTTTCCTCAAACACTCTTTTAATAATTACAATTTTTGTTTTGCTAAAGTCATCCCATGCTGCATCTAAGGTCATCTCACTTTTATCTACTAGTGCAAGGAACACAGAACACAAGCTCAATTTTCAGACAGACTGCCATTAAAAGGAGGACATGCTGTGGCTTCGTGATAGAAATGTGGACAAATTAATCCAGACCCACTCCTCCATCAAGGTACCATGCAAGCCCTAGCTAGTCTTTATTTTCATTGGACTCTAGTTGGTCTACAGAAAGACTGAGTTAAATAATATCATGTTCATGACACTTTCAGATTAAGAATCATCATTGTCTAATTCAGAGGTACATGTTCTCCCATTCCCTACCTGAAATTGAAGAAGAGGTCATAATTTATTTAAGAGTGATCCCATGCTTTTCTTTTGAAGTAATTCAATTTTTATCATAGTGAATAAACTCAGTTTTTTATATTAAAGCATGTATTTATTTATTTTAAATATTATGTGCACAAATTATGTTTTGATGTAGTATACATTGTGGAGTGACTGATTAAAGCTCATTAACATACCTACTACATTCTATGCTCTTTCCTTTTTGTGATGAAACCATATAATATCTATTCTATTAGTAATTTTCAACTATATAACACATCATTATTCACTATAGTTTCCAAGTTGTATCCTCTGAACTTACATCTGTCTAGCTGAAATTCTGTGACCTCTGTAGTGGTCCCCATACTTCTGAGGCAGTTTAAAAGTGACAGGCTAAAAAAGTAGATGGCTTTCTCTTGGCTAAATATGGGAATTGTCCTTGGGCCTAGGGGTGGGGGAGGAATCTAGGTCATTTCACTTTGCTACATGTTAAAAAATGTCAGAAGGAAGAATCTTTTTTTTTCTTATCTCACCTAGGAGGCGAATAATGCCTTCATTCTTAGCTCTTCCTTTCTTGGGAGAGGATGGAATGTAAAGAACCTAATTCCTTTCCAGAACCTAATCCCAGACATCTGATATGAGGAGTCCAGCAGCTTACCCAGGGGCCTTACATAAGAGACACTATCAAAGGTCTGGGGGTGAGCTTCCACATTTTCTGGAATCTTCCCTTGCCTGCTAGGGCCAGAGCTGTGTCTTAGTCTGATGTTCTCTTAAGTTCTATCTAAACTCTAATACAACCTGTAAACTTTAACCTCTTGTCTATGAATTTCAATTCTTTGAATTCAAAAGACAAGAACAATTCAGGGCCTCTGACTCAGTGAAAGTTTTGTGTGACTGTTGATTTTTTCCAGCACCCTAGCATACCCAAGAGCTAAGAAAGACAGTCATTCTGAAGACACCCCAAAATTCCTTGTGTTACTTCTGACTGACTTTCTCTCAGGGAGAAAGACAAGCGTGGACTCCCCATGGATGCATGTCAACTGGCCTGAGATATTCGTACAGTATTCCACTAATAGGTAAACTGAAAACGAAATGCATTTTAACATGGATATCTAAAAAGAAAGCTGCAAAAATTACGTAAGGTCCCTGATACACTCTCTGTCCCATCCACCTCAAATCCTGCTACTCTATGAGAAATGTCTAAATGTCTCATGTATCACCCGGGGTGTCACCTCTGTCCCCAGTCTCCAGTTTCCCTTCATGTCTCCATACTCTTGCTGCCTGGATTACTCACCAGTCCCCAAACAAGTCTTGCATTGTCACACCATCTTGTTTCCATTTTCTTTCTTCAATGTTTTTAAAGAGAACAAACACCATCGTGTACTGTGGAGTCCAAGTCCTTAAACCCTTCTCATAATTGCCTCTTTTGAGAAGAATCCCAATTGCAACAACTTGTTTGTCCCGTGGCTACTATGCAGAGAAGTTCTCTGGGTAGCTTAGGAAAATTGTATTATGCACATAAGTTACATAAGCCTGTGAATTTTTTCACAGAATTTCGGTCTGGGAAAACCTAAAGTTATGTTTGTCTTTGCCTGGTTCCCAACATTGCATAGACTCAATAAAGGTGAATTAAATTTAATGGCTGTAGTCTTCCACAGTTTACTCTCCCCTCAAACATAAACAAAGCTGGCCCATAGGCATTTTGTGAGTATAGATGGCCACCTGTTATGGAAGATGACAATTATGATGAAATCCCAATTCTTGATTTCTCTTTTCAATGGGACCTTCCAAAGCACTCTCCCAGGAGTGCAATTTCAGTTAAGATTCTTAACAGAATAAAGTAAATTAAGTGATTTAATAGCTGAGTATGTCTGCTTCATTTGTATTTGACTGGATCAAACTAATAATACCATATTTCAAGAATAAGTTATTACCATTACTCTATTTTTTTCTAAGGCTTTTTTAGCTTCTCTGAGTCACGGTCAGTGTGGCAGTCTCATGGCATAAGAGGGGCCCAGAATTAGCAAGGAAGAGGGTGTGAGTCAGCTCCACGGAGCTCACTGTTTACACACACGAAGGCACAACCGTGAATGTGTAGGAAGCAAAGAAACCCCACCATGCAGAGCTAATGACTGCCACTGCACGACAGCCAGCAGGAAGGTGACTTTGTGGTTCTGCAGATGACCTTCCTGTATGTAAAAATAACCACAGTCGCTCAGGGATTAATAGTGGGGCTTTTTGGTCTACTGAGTACTAACCTAATGGTAAAAACAAGAATGATTACAACTAGGCCAAATGTTTTTAACCATTTTTCTACCAGTCACTTCTTGAGAAACTAAAGGAAGAGAAGATCCATGAAAGCTTTATGAAAATGGCTGGCTGTAGTACTGAGACAAAGCCTGAATCCTCTGCCACACCAAAGCTACACGGTACAAGAACTTCCTTTGTCTCCTGTGGTTTGTGATTTTTATGTAAAATTCATTCTTTGTATGGGTCGTGCTTTTGCAAAATCATTACCGGGACATTCACTTAACTTCTTAGGACTCTGAAATTCTTATAAACATCTTAGTCTATAGGTACAGAATACCTCAAGTCCAAACCTCCTGAGGATTTTATCAAAGCTTTCAAAAATACACTAATAAGTAGAAAACTGAAATATATATTTAAAAAATTCAATAATATCCATTACATTAGACAATAAAGAATGCAGAAATAGGCATTTTTGTGTTTGCATGTGTGTGCTTTGTGTGCATTGATTTATGCATGTTAGTATGGGTGTGGGTGCATGTGTGGTGGTTGCCAGAGGTCAGTGAGGTTTCTTCCTCAATCAACACCTGAGACAGGGTTTCTCATTGAGCCAGAGTTCACCCATTTCGTTATTACAGCTAGCCAGCTTTTCCAGGGAATCTTCCTGTCTTTGCCACCAGAGGACAGGGAGGACAGATGTGCACCACCATGCCCAGCATTTATTTGGGTGCCAGGAATTTGAACCCAGATCCTCACATTTTAGTGCTTTACCAACTGAGCCTTTGCCCTGGGTCCATAGGCTTTTTAAAAAAATTATTATTTATTTATTTATCTTAGTGTAAGTAAGTGAGTAAGAAAGAGAAAGAAAATGAGTGTGCCAGGGCCTCCAGCCACTGCTAAGGAACTCCAGACACATGTGCCACCCTGTGCATCTGTCTTTATGTGGGTTCTGGGGAATCAAACTCAGGTTCCTCTGCCTTGCAGACAAATGCCCTAAATGCCAAGCCATCTCTCCAGCCCCTATAGGCTTTTAATATATAATATAATTACATCAATTTTCTACACATTAAATATAGGCCCTTCTAAGTCACTAGTTGTCAGTTAAAAAAATCATAAAGAGCCCTACTTATATGGCCAATGCTGAATGCTTAAGCCTGTGAATGATTGTGATTATTCTTTTTATAAGTAAAAACTTTAATTTTTTAACTTAAGTAATTATACTTAAAAAAAATTTCATTTGGGGCCTGGAGAGATGGTTAAGTGGTTAAAGGTGCTTCCTTGTAAAAGCTAATGGCCAAGTTCAAGTTCCTAGGACCCACATAAAACCAGATGCACAAAGTGGCATGTGAATCTGGAATTCATTTACACTGGTAGGAGGCCCTGGTGTACCTATACTCTCTTTCTCTCTCTCTGTCTGTCTCTCTCTCTGTCTCTCTGTCTCTCTCTTTCTCTGTGTGCCTTTGTCTCTCTCAAATAAATAAAGATATTTTTTAAAAATTCACTTGGCCCTATCCCCATAAAGGAAATATTTTAGCTAGTTTCAATATGACTGGGTTTAGAGAGCTACTAAGAAAAAAATATATATATTCTAAGATATGAATTGATTTCTCCTGAGCCTAAAAATACAGAGAAACTTGGTGGTATTATGTAGTTTCTCTGCCCCATCTCTCCTTTGAGACAGGTTGAAGGCTTTAAATACCAGGTCATCTTGTAGCCAGACAAAGTCTCCACCAACAGGTTACTTCTTCCTCTGTTTCTGTTGGGACTTTGATCTTATCTTCTCTGCTTAGCCCAAACCAGCCTCCTGTTGCCTCAACAGTTACTCCAGGAAACTGAAGAGATCCTAAGGAAGGGCTTGGAATGGGCAGGCTAACCTGCAGAGAGCAGGCCTAGTGAGCCACCGTTGGGAGAGATGTGGTCATAGACAAGCTCTCAGACAAGTCGTCTCTGGAGGTTACCTTCCAGTGTCTTTATCATTATGCTGTTTCATTCCCAGATGTCCTCCACTGGATGGAAGAAATAGTAATGTGCACTGAGTTTATAAAATTACCTAATCATTCTGTCCCTTATCCAAACAAGTCTGTAATTAATTCACAATTCAAAGACAGCATTGGACATTCATATTTTCCAGAGGTCTGGGAAATAATGGCTCATCTCTTAAATGTATACCAAACTTTGGAATCTGATATCAACTTCGAAAATTAAGTTCTGTATTTCTCTTATGATTACTACTACTGTATGCAGCCTCTCTTTTGAACCAAATAGAAAACAATATTTCAAATAATTATCTGAAGATGCAAAAGTAAATAACTTTCAAGGGACTTAGCATCTACTATAGACAAACAGGACCTGGGTGCTCACCCATCTACTGTCAAGTATTTGGGGGGGGGGCAGGCTAAAGACCATTTATATTATGAATCAAAGTACTTTATTTTTAAAAAATATTTTTATTTATTCATTTTCAAGCAGAGAGATACAGAGAGAGAGAGAAGGAGAGAGAGAGAGAGAGAGAGAGAGAGAGAGAGAGAGAGAGAGAGAGAGAGAGAGAGAGAGAGACCAGAGCCACCAGCCCCAAAGTACTTTATTAATCTGCCCTAAATTTGGGATAGTGTTGTAGCTTTGGGGGCAGGTGGAGAGAGGGAGCCGGGCTGGCAGGTGTGCAATGTTGCAAATCATGCTCCAGTATCAGTCAGGTGGAAACCTGTGCATGAGTTAGATTGTTGGTTAGTTCCTGCCTGGAAATTGCCCTAGGGCCCCATGGCCTAAGAGAGCCTGCAGTGCAGGAGGAGCCAGGGCTGAGGGGAGACATGCTACAGGCTGAGCAAGGAGTGGGCGAGAGACAGAATGAAAGAGGGAGGGATAGAGAAATGGAAGAGAGAGCTAGAGACAAGGAAGGCATGCATGTGAGCTAAAGTAGGAGTAGACAGACACCTGACAGCTCAGAGGAGATAAAGGAGAATGCTCGCCTGTGAAGAAGTGGTGCTCAGGACAGAGAAAACTAAGCTGGTGGAGCTGCGAGCTCTTTGCCTGGGAGACTGGCCAGTGGAGGTGCGAGCTCTTGGAGCCAGGGGAAGAGAACCCTAAGATTGACACTGAGACATCACTGCTGTTTGGAAACAAGGACTCTGGGACTATTTCTGTGCCCAGGGTGCATGTGGAGGCTTTAATCAGGAAGACTTTATAAAAAACCCTGTCATCCTTCTTACCTTGCCTGGATGTCCGACCTAAACGTAACACGATTGTCTATCTCCAAATGAACTAAGTGACAGAAACAGTAAAGGTATTAAAACTCAATACTTATTTGGACACAAGTTTTTACAGTTCAGAAATAGGTTAGTCTTTTGACTTCAGAAAAATTAAGCATTAGTCATTGCAATTCTAAGAAAGAAACTGATTTCAGAAGTGTGAGCAGACTCACAATCTGCTTTTCCTCTAATGCCATCCCAGGGACACTGAAGGAGGATGTCCTGCATTTGACAGGAAAATTCCTATGAGGCCCATCACAGCCCCACCCTTCTGGGCAAACTATGAATGTTATCTGTAGTGTTGCCCCATGCAACACAGACCCTTATGAGTCCAGTGCACCTTACAGCCTGGCCTAACAATGCAGAGTTTCTGAAGACATACACATTTTTTCTTTGCAAATATTTAGCATTCTGGCTAAAATGAAAACTAAATACATATTGGGTCATTGTTATAGTCAGCTTTCTAGTTGCTGTGCAGAAAGAACCCAAGCAAAAGTGGCTTGTGGAGGAATGGGTTTATTTGGCTTATGGACTCAAGGGGAGACTCCATCCTGGCAGGGAAAACGATGGCATGAGCAGAGGGTGAATATCACCTCCGCCAAGCACTGCAAACAGAGGCAGGAAGGTGTCCCAAACACTGGCAAGGGGAAGCTGACTTATAACCCCATAAGCCCGCCCCCAACAACACAACTCCAGCGAGATTCCCAAACTGCCATCAGCTGAGGATGGATTACCCAGAACACATTCATTTGTTTGTGGGGGACACCTGGATCAAACCATTACAGTCATAAATAACTAATATAACAGTGAATTGTTCAAATGATCTTATTTTACTTTGGAATTTATATATGGGTCATCAGGCACGTCAATAAGATACACTGATCTGGCCTAGAGAGATGACTCAGTGGTTAAGGCACTTGCCTACAAAACCTAACCACCCTTGAGTTTGATTCCCCAGTACACATGTAAATCCAAATGCATAAAAAGTGATGCATGCATCTGGAGTTTATTTGTAGTGACTAGAGGCTCTGGTGTGGCCATTCTTTCTCTCTCTCTCTCTCTCTCTCTCTCTCTCTCTCTCTCTCTCTCTCTCTCTCTCTCTCCTTGCAAATAAATCAATTAAATATTAAAAGAAGATATATTGATCAAATAAATGCAACACAGAATTTAGGAAATTATGCCCAAAATCTGGACTGCAGAAATGACTCATTGGACAGTGAAATAACATTAAGAAAATGTTAGATAAATACAAGTAAACAAACATTGGTTATTATAGAAATGTTATGTTTATTGTAATGCCTTTGCCAACTAACATATATTACCTGGTTGGTGAGTTTAGTAAAGAAAGTGAGCCAAATTGTGTCAAACACTGAAATTTTGAATTTATTTCATATTTTAAATTCCTATCAAAATCCCCTTACTAAAATAACTACATTAATAGAATAATAACTTTTCCTAAATATAAAATAGTTTAGACTTTATCCAACTCTTCATTTCAGCATCTATAGTGTGTTATATATGAATTATATCTGCTAAAATATGTAAGAACCTAGAAAGTCATACTAACACCATGACACAACAAAATGGGCAAATAACATTATTTGAGGGAAAATGTTATGTAGAAAGACGGTGCCAGTGGCCCAGTCATTCTTTACATCTATCAGCTCAAACACCCTTTCCTTCTAAAGTAGGATTTAGGACAATTTTGATGAATGGGTAATGATCATAAGTACTCATTCAAATCACTGGCAATTGTGAGCATGGTGAATGGTGACAACAGAAATAAGCTGTAATTGCTGCCTGTCTGGAAATACTGTAAAATCTGTTTGCTTGCAACATTTTGGGGGAAAAAAAGAGTGTTAGGGCAAAAGTTAAAGCCTGTAGACAACAGAATAAAATAATCGCCTGACTAAAAATAGATACAGTAGACTTAATCCCAGTTTCCAAGCAAATTGGCTATTTTGTAGTTGTGAGAAAAAATTCCTTAGTAAATACAAGCTTAATTTTTTTTTAACCTTCAGTGACTTTCTAGGAATAGACTGGGTACATTCTCAGTCTGCCCCTCTTCTGGATTATTTTCTACAAATTCTTGTGGATATGCTCAGGAAGAAGAGTACAAGAGAAAGAATATATAAATAGCATTACTGTAACAGGAAAAGTCATTAGATTGGAAAGAATTGTCTTTGCCAGTCCTCTCTACCCTTTTGAAATTTTTGAATATCAAAAACCAAACACCGGATAACCCAGTGGAAGTTGGTAGAACAGACATGTAAACAGTTCATTATTTGAGGCTTTGAACTGAACAGATTAGAAACAAACAGCAAGGACAAAATGAGAGTCTAACTGGGCTAAGATATTTATTTTTGACTTTATGTACACCAAAATCTGGTAATCAAGTCAAGGGAATACTATACAAGGATGTTTAAAATCAAACAAATAGCAACATCACACATATGTAAGTAAAATAACACCCAGTGTGCGTTTTGAAATGCAAATCCTTGGAACAGGCATACTGTATTCTAAAATGTTGGCAAAGTCTTTCAAGACCACACTTGTCAAATTCCATGCACATCATGCAGGATTCTTGACAGAGGCAGGACTCCAAGATTTCCAGGAAGCAGACTTTATTGTTCATGCAGGCATGCGACCAGGGATTCATAGCCATAGGCCGATCCCCAAGCGCAGTGGGGCTTTCCTCTTTATACCTTCCATTAACTCTGCTCTATCTCTCATCCCCACTCCTTTGTCTCCCTTACATGTGAACATACTTCCAGATTTCTATGTACAAATTCCAAGCTACATGGCACATTCCTAACTATATGGCTGTTACATGGACACAGACCAGTAGTTGTTTTCCCTTTGTTCTGGGCGGGCTCTTACCACATACAGGAGCAGTGGGCACACAGTGCTGAGGGTGGCTCATGGGCAGTTGAGGAACAGAGCTCAGTGGCAATGCTGGAAATGGATGGTGTTCACCCACCATCACCTGCCCTGGCTCTTGGGCACATTAGGCCTGTAGTTATATAAAGTGTGGGTTTCTCAGGAAGCAGTTGTTTACATCCTCCTGAAAAGCCATAATCCAAGAGGATAACCATCACACACTGTAAACTCTTAGTAGAAAATTCTTTTAGTCTTCAAAACTAGTTAAAAACACAAATGAGTTTGTTTAAAAAATCAGTATTGGGTGGGGATGTGGCTTACTGTTGGAATAATTAATTAATTAATTACCCAGCATGCCTGAAGCTATGGGTAAAAAAAAAATCAATATCAAAGAATTTATTCTTTGCATATAGAAAGGTGAAATCACACTATTTTATTACACCATTATATAATTACAATAACTTACTGAGAAATATTATGACTTCTTATTTTCATTAAATGTTCTTCCCTCATCCCACTATCAAGTATGAGTTTCAATGAATAAAAAGTCTGAGCAAAGTAGCTAGGGAAATGACACCTAACACACTCTAAAATGATTTTGGATGATTATGTGTAGCAAGAAAATACAGCAATCATATTCCTTGAAGAACATGAAGTTTTAAACTTGTCTTTATTTTAGTGAATATTAATGTTAAAAATCCATCTCTATACTGTTTGGAATGACAGATGAATCCAGCTTTTGCTGTTTTGCTTCCTATCCTTGTCAAGCTGATTCTGTCATTGGAGGAAATTCAGATCAGACAAGTTTTTAACCTCTGACGTGACTTGGTGGGAAGCCTCCATGAAATGAGCAAGAGTGGCATGTACTTGTCATGATCTGAAGGATAAGTGAACTGAGGAGAAAGCATGTTCCCTGTGGAACCAGATCTTGTTTCCCAGCCCGCTTCTTGCCTGATACTTGTATAACCTTTGGCTATTTGTTCAATTTCACCACCAATTCATTTTTTGTTTTCATCTGAGACCGAGAATAAAGGACACTGCTCATTGTGTGAAATTAATTTAGACAACATTTTGAGGCACTGTCTTAGATCAAAAGACATGAAATACGCATACTGTATTCTAAAAGGTTGAAACTCCAAGGTCTGTGCATGATCAAAATACAGCAAATGGAAGCCATCATCATCATTTTTATTATTTTTGTATGTGCTCAGAGGAAGCATTCTGATTTGGCTTTTGTTCTTAACATTGAAGCCAGCCTTTTTTGTTGTTGTTGTTTTTGAATCCCGAAATTTAATTTTGATGCAACTTTTTCTCTCAGATTTTTATCTTATTCAAAAAAAGTCAGAAACTCAGATGGTCATTTAATACATCTTTGTCTTTGATGAATGTAACAAAATGCTACAATTTGTTCTTGGACCCAGAGCAACCTCATGAACCACTGAGAATGAAGCCTGAAACTATGAAGGTCAGACTAGCCAGTGGCATTTGCCTTTGCCATTTTTTCCAAATATTTTATTTTTTATTTGAGAGAGAAGGGGGTGGCGGGCCATGGCCAGATACATGTGCCACCTTGTGCATGTGGCTTTATGTGGGTACTGGGGACTCGAATTTGGGTTCTTCTGCTTTGTAGGCAAACGCCTTAACCACTAAGCAATCTCTTGGGCCTGCATTACTATTTTTTTTATTAACCATAGATGGAATATCCGCTATGGGCCACATGTGGCAGTGAGTGCTTTGCAAGCAGTATCTTATTTACCTTTGTACTGACCTAGTAAGGAAGGTATATTGTCATTCCCATTTTTTGATGAGAAAACTGAAGCTCAAGAAAGAAAATAGTATAGTGTTGAACTGGCATGGATGAATAGAGCTGAATTTCACAAGCTGACTGTCACGTAATTCATTGCCCTTTATTGAAATGTATAATTAACTGAAAAGGAGATTCTTGGGAGTATGTTGTCATAGCATTAAAGATTCCCCTTCATTTAAACTAAAGTGCTTTTTCATGTCAAAAAAAAAAAGAAAGAAAGAAAATAGGGGCTGGAGACATGGCTCAGCAGGTAAGAGTGCCTGCATAAATATGAGTCCACCAAACTTCCATCCCCAGCACCCACATAAACAGCTGGGAGTGTCCACACTCTGTATCCCAAGTCCTGGGTGGAAAAGAGACCAGAGAAATCACCAGGGCTCCCAGTGCCCATAGCACTGTGTTCAGAGACTCTATCTCAAGGAAAATGCATGTATGAGTAAGATAAGGACACATGATGTTCTCTCCTCTGGGCTCTGTGTACTTGTGAACCCATCTGCCCATTACACATCCATATGCATCATGCCACATACTATACACAAATACCAAATACTATACATGCAAACAAAGAAAAATAATAAAGCTCACCATATGTTATCTTGGCATGGAAGAGTAAGAATGAAGCCCAGACTCTCTGTCCTCTGTACTATTTACTGAAAACAGAGGAAAAGAGTCCAGAGGACTGAGCCAGGAGAATTTACTCTGGTTTTATATTTACTTTGGGTCTCAATCTGCTCCTGGGCCTCTATGTGTTGAACTGCATTACGCTTGTTACCTGCTTGTTTTGCAGAACTTTTTTGGAACCCAGGAGTGCAGGAGACTCTGAGTGTGTGATCCCATGAACCATGCCTGTACTGGGAGGGTTATCGAAGAGAATTGTGTAAAGTCCTTTAATATGCCTCAACTGGAACAGGGTTCTGAAATGAGCCCAGACAGTTAATTTTTTAAACAAAGCAGTGGCCACTTCCCCAGCCATCCCTAGTCTGTGTCAAAGGGCACAGCTAAGTGTACTGCACTTCGATATTGCTATGAGGACAGAACATGAATAGCATCTCCTCCAAAGCCTCAGGTTTACACTATGTGATTCAAAACTGGAAGTCAGATTTAAATGAAAATCCTGAGCTCAAGCACTGTGGTGAGGTATGACTGATCAACCCACTAGAGTACCCAGGGAGAAAGCCCAACTTGCTGTGCACACAGCTGCAGGTGGAGGAGGTATAGCAAAATCCAGCCCTGGGTGTGGTGCTCTGGCTTCAGGTTGTCATGTCTTAGGAGTTTCAACTGATGTTGCCTCGAGTTTGACCAGAAAAAATGTGGTTTCAGGGCCAGAAAGCTGAGTGACACTGAAGCCATTCTAGCTATAAGCTACTGTTCTTTGTATTCTCGTTGCCTTCTCTCCCACATTGGGCTCCACTTCTGAAGTTTGCACCATTTAAAAATCCACGCATGGAATAGCAGTTGAGAGCAATCATGAGATGGTAAGACAATTGTTATTAATATTTATTCTATGTCTGGAAGCCTACCTTGTTTTCTGGGTTAATTTTTAACCTGAAAAAATGGCATGGTTTTAGAAACTAAAATGCAGAGCAAACAAATGTCACCCATTTTTACACATAAACATTATATTAATCTATTGGTTTAATCGGATTATGTGAGGCCCCCAAAGCCTCAGCAAGTCTTGGAATTAGCAAAGCATTTCTATAGCTGACATCAGCACTACAGACATCAGAGAGAGCTAGCCAATCAGGACGCGTGTCTCAGGAATTCCCTTCAAACATTTATGTTTTTACCATGCTTGTGAACTATTATTTTAAATCCCCTAAACTAGTTGGCAATCAGTCTACAAAATTAGTAATCTAATATCTGTCCTCATGCAGTCAGTTTTCTGCTTTCATCAGTAGGAAAAGCCATATGAATACAGTTATTTTAGGTGAAGAGGTTCCACACAAGAAAACTAACACATTGCAATGGGTTGTAACAGGAAAAGGCATGTGATTTACATTGTACACTGGCAGAAAGTGCATCTACACAACACGTGCACACACAGACACACTTAAATATATGAAGGAATTAAGCAAATGATCTATGAAATTTGTATAGATTCTTATCCTACTGATTGAAAATGCAATAAATAAAATTATTTTAATAGAGAAAACAGATTAATTTTAGTCAAAAAATAGTTTCAACAGACCAGCTTATCCACCAAATATGCTTTAAATGTTTCATTCTAAAAGGTCTACATATTGAATTAGTTTTGTATCATAAATAGAAACAGTACTCTAATTTATACCTAGGATCTACTTAATAAAAGCAAATTGTTCTATATATACTATAATTTTCAATTGCATAGCTTGGGTCCAGATATTTTTGGCCTCTTGCAACAATAATTATGCAATGAACTTGAATAACAGTGATGAAATCCCTTGTCATTGCTAATAATTGTCTTTTTAAGGTGTGCTGGCATAGGAGCTGAAATTAAAAAAAAAAAATCTATGTACCTATGTTTATAAGGCTCTAGAGTTCCTGGTGTTTTCTAATGAAGAGAAATGGGAGACTAATCTGTGCTGATCATGTGTCCACCAGGTTCTGAGGGGATTTCTCCCATACTACGTAGAACAGGGCACAGTGGACTATGGTCAAAGAAGCAATTCCTTTGAGGGTACCAAGCAGGGCTCCAACCATAGCATTCATCTATTCACCTATTTTATACGACTTCTCTTTTGCTAGAAAAACAGTTTGGTAATTACACTGGAGACCATATGGCCTAAAAAGCTAAAAATATTCAATACCTGACTCATAGAAAAAGAGGTTACCAGCCCTATTATAGACTCCTTACATTATCAATTTTTAGAAAAAGGAA